>CM075858.1:1271562-1491785 GCA_037975125.1 Latrodectus hesperus | reverse complement strand
AAATTTTCTAAATATTATAATTATAAATATGAAAAATAGAGATATTTGAGTAAAACATCTCGGCTTACACAACAAAAATGGGTATTTACATATTAAGAGAATGGAAAAGTTTGGTGAATGGAAAAGAATGGAAAAGTCATTTTTTGTGGAAAAAGCTCAGCAATACCACAAATGAATATTTTAAACACGCAAAGTATCGGTAGAATAATAGAGATTCAAATCATTGACAGAACGGCATATAATTAATTAGCTTTAGAAAAGCTAATAAAGTTTACATAATACGAAAGCTAATCAACTAAACAATTAGCGAGAAATTTACAAAATCTAAAAAAAGAGATAATTGACTTTTTGTGGTATAATTCCATAAAATTGTTGTCATTTAGTTTTAATAACAAATTGCCAAAAAAGCTTAAGATTTAATAACGATTTTTCTAGCATTGTGTCAATAAAACAAGTTCAAAATTTCATATACATTTTTTTCATTATCGAACCTGCACTTATGATATTTTTCAGCGTGTTTTAAAATGTTTTTCATGATAAATATATTGCTACTGAATTTTCAACTATACGTCTGCAAAAATTTATTGGACTTTTTTATTCTTAATTTAAGCTCTGATTATCAAGTTGCTCGAAAATTACTTAGTTTCAATGCTTCCAGATGTTTTTGCACAGTTTCTATAAATAAGTGGGAAATGATATGATAGCATACTTAAAAATAATCTATCTAAGTTATCAAATATTTTATGTATATGAAAAATTAATGTTTTAGGATTTTAGAAGTTTATTATCCATCTTTGTTGTGTGGTTAGAGATAAATAATATGATAGAATATATTTAAGTAAATCCACAAAACCTATCAAAAGTTCCATATTAAAAATATTCTATGAGAAATAACTGCAAAAAGTGCATTCTAGAAAAAAGGTATTTTTACTGAAATAGAGACTTGTATATTTTACCATTCACCGTTAACAAAGAAAAATGATAAAAAAACTCCCCTATTTCAATCCCTAAGATTTGGCGACAGAAATTGCTCATTTTTTATGCTCAGTCAGAAAAGATTTCGAATATTTTACAGTTATGAATGCTTCCCGATTAAATATTCCTTACCATCTATTTGAGTCATAAATCCTATTTGTCCTAGAGCTGTATAGAATACCTGAAAGATAAGGAGATATTTCACAGAGTTTTATAAAAGAGACTTAAAACTTGAATTCTTAAACACACTATTTTGAGAATAGATGACAATATCTACATTTTAGATATGGCAATTTATATGGAAATGATTACGTGTGCATATACTTAAAAAAGTGTATTAATTTTAAATTTAAAATGTAAAAGAGGGTTTCCTTAGTAAAACTCTGTAATTTAAATTAAAAATTCAGTTTTACTATGAACACCAAAATACCTTACTGTTGGATTAAAGTAAGTAATGCTTTGAAATAATATCGATTGATCATTATTTTATTAAAAAAATCATCTAAGAGGATATAATAATATTTAAATTTTAATAAATCATTATATTCATTTAATATTGGCTTAGAATTTTAACAATGAATCAAAAAAAATTATTATATTATGAATTATTATTCAGTTAGATTCATAGAGTCCTGATATATTTTAAGCACTAGTGGTAAAAACTCAACAATAAAAAGTTGATTTGCCTTTGAAGAAACTATTTTTCTACTGTTAACAGAGGTAGTTAATACTGTATGTTTAGCGAGAAGTAATTTAAAATAAAAATATGTAATTGCAAAATCAAAGAACTTTAAGTGCCTAGACGCAAATAATATATTTAAGATAACAAATTAACCCGATCTAACATCTGTAATTTCCAAATTAGTACTTATCTCTTTAATAAATTTCTGAAGAGAAACGGATTTGCAATATTTAACAAAGTTATTTAAGCTAAATTTACCATAACACTATCGCATTTTCCAAAAATATTTCTTGAGTTATTCATTTAAAATAAATTGTAAATATAACATTTCATTAAAAATAAAACAATGTGAATAAATGAACAAATATTAACAAAATTTTGAATGTTTATGATCATAAAAAATATGCAGAGATATTAAACAACAGGTAGAGTTTGTATTTTAGAGGTTGAAAATGGGTATTTTTAAGAAGACAATATAAAAATAAGAAGTGAATCGAAATATGTGACTGGGAAATCAATAAACTGCCATAATTCAAATTCGAAAAAATGAAGAATGTTTTCTGCATCCATAAGACGAGTCTACCTTTTAGACTCGTCTTATGAGTCTAAAAGGTAGACTCGTCTTCTTTTTATCTCGTCTTTTAGAGTCTACCTCTTTAAAGAATGAGTTTTGTTCAATTTATCAATTTATGTTTCAAAGAGAATGCGCTGTTGTGAGATGTTTAAAAAATTTAGCCACAATTGAGCATTTTATTGAATGATTTTGAAATAATTTGCTTAATATCATTTATTCCAACTTAATACTAAAAATTAGGTTTCGTTAACAACCTAATATTTTAACAACTGTTTTTAATAAAGAAATACCAATTATTGTCTCTTAATATTTAAAACTAAAATTATATACTTTAATAAACCTTATACAAAATTCATTTTAAAAAATCACAATTAGTAACAAACAAATTTTGATGTTGAGGAAACACACATTACATTTGAACCAGAAACAGGAAAAATCTTTAGTACAATTATCTCAAAGAGAAAACAGCATCTGTTCAAGAAATATGTTTATAAAATACATGGGCTCAAATGCTTGATAATATTTTCTAATAAACACCTCTTTCTTGGCTTTATGTTTACCTAGTACTTCGCGGGAAATTTCTAGTACTACTCTCAATAGTTCTTCTATCTGTAGTGACTCTCTTGGGGTATGGTATATATTTAGATCACTTTTCAGAATGATTAAAAATATTGGGCAAAAATGTATACAAATTGACAGGGTGCCCATAAAATGTTAAACATCTATTGATGTTTAATCACTCATAAAATAATGAAGATATAAGCAAATGTAATATTTATATATAGAATGATTCATATGCTTCAATTTATATTTGTGTCTTGCCATAGAAAATTTCCTTTTTACATTTGAATATTATTTCTCTTTTATATGTGGTCTGCCCGTTTTTTTATTTTATAATTACTGTATTTTATTAAATTTATGTTTCAATCGGTTCTTTTGTAAGTATCCTCTCTGGGCGTTATTAATTGCATGTTTTCTCTTTTGTTTTTGGTAAAGGTAAAATGCAATATTGTGCTCAATTTTGATATGTTTATTCGAAGTTTTATTCTACGCAATGCTTTATTTGATCAGAAATTGAGGAAAAAAATAATATATGAGAAAGCACTGACGTCATCGTGTTTCATCGAAATAAAATCAATAGCAAAAATCGAGATAAATTACAGAAAATATACAAATATACCAGAAATATTCTACATCGAATGATAATATCTTGTAGTTGAAATTGAAGTTTTTAGAAACCGAAACCGTCTTAAGCAAGAAGAATCCCGAAAGTTCTTGCCCAAATGATGTCGATGTTGAGCTTGTCACGGAGGCATTCTAACACAATCCTAAGACATTGTGTAATAATTGACAAGAGAACTGGATATGCTAGTTTCTACTGTTAACATGCTATTTGAAACTAGCATATTCAACTGCATACGTTATGTTCTAATTTCGACAGGTTCATAGAAAAAAGTTAAGACTATATGCTTACAAAATTTAAACTCTTCAAGCCTTACCATCAGTGGCCTATGTCTAGGAGGAAGAACATTGAAACAAGATCATTGCACATTGAACATTGCAACGACATGCAAAGGAGGATAGAAGATGATGCTGAATTTCTTAATTGAATATCATTCTCTGATGATTCTTTAATCTTTCTTTCATTGTAAATAGCGTATAAGGTTCCGGAAACCATCATAAATACTGTGACATCAAGAGAGGCTCCCTAGAGTTAAATGTGTAGTGTAGAATTCTGTATGATTGCATTATTGGCCCTTTTTTCATTAAAAAATCACATATATTACTTACTTAGACATTAGAAAATTTCATTTTTTCCATAATTAGAAGGACATTGGTCGGTTCTCTTTTTGCAACAAGATGGTGCACCACCTCATTGGTGTGCATCGATGGTGAATTTTTGAATAACCATTTCCCAAAACAATGAATTGGGTGAGGATGTCCTCATCTTTGGCCTCCCAAACTACCTGTTGAAACACCTCTGGCACAGATAAAAATATCCCACAAAAACAAAGATCATTTACAAAAGTAAAGTAAATATTAGGTTGGTGCGTATGAAATGTCGGATTCTCTTTACATGCGGACGTTTTCCTCCCTGTTTTCGTTATACTTTTGTATTTGGCATAACCTCATTCATACTCGTATTGTCCATTGCCAGAGACTCATTTCAGCAAAATAGGTTTTCTCGAAGGTCTTCCTTTTTTCTATTTCTTTTGAGTTTATTGCCGATATGAATTCTGCCGACATTCGCGTCATTTTCTTATATGAGTACAAACTTGGTAATAGTGCTGCAAAAGCTGCACGCAACATAAACCAAGCGTTTGGGGAGAATACGGTTAACGATCGGAAAGTGCAGCGTTGGTTCGAAAAATTTCGGACTGGCGATTTTTCACTGCAAAATGAGCCGCGCGGAAGACCCAAAACGTCTGTGAAGAATGATGACCTGAAGGCTCTAGTGGAAGCGGATCCAGCCGTATCCACGAGGGAACTTGCTATCAGGATGAAATTTGACCATACAACGATATTGAGATACCTTTCTGAGATTGGCAAGGTTAAGAAGATGGACAAGTGGGTACCGCACGCACTGACAGAGCGAAATAAGCTGGATCGGTTAAACGTATGCTCATTGCAGCATCCACCCTATTCACCGGATCTCTCACCGACCGATTTTCATTTTTTCAAGCATTTAGAGCTGTTTTTAAGGGGCAAACACTATGAAAATGAAGACAGTCTAAAAAACTCGATATCAGAGTTTATTAATTCTAAAGACCAAAATTTTTTTAAGGCAGGCATCTACGCTTTAAAATCTCGTTGGGAGAAGTGTATTGAAGCGAATGGAGCATACTTTGATTGAATAAACAGCTTTTGAAGAAAGATATGCAGTTTTATACAATCACTTAAGAATCCGACATTTCATACGCATCAACCTAATAATATTGATGACTGAAAGGCCAAGATTTCAGCCCCACTATCCTTTGTGGATGCCGACATGCTTGTTCGTGCTTGGTACGAAACTGACAAAAGTTTTGATATTCTTCGTCCGGATTATAATAATAATTTAAAATATTTTTGGTTGTCATATTGAATTTGACAAGTAATATTATTGATTGGTTTCACAACAATTAATTTTATAATTAAAGAGAATTAGGTTTCAAACAGGTTTAAACATTTATGTATACTTGTTATAAAAAGTAATGTCATTTGTTTACATGTAAAAATTTGTAACATATAAAAACACGTTTAAAGACTGAATTAATCCTCTAATTTTATATTATCATTGTAACATTTCTTATTTATTTTTCGTTGTAAAACCAAAATGATAAAATAAAATTTTAAAATATTTTTTTAGTAGCTCTTTTCTAAATTTAATATGGTTTTAAGATATGGTAAGAAATAACAGGATATTTTTTTCTGAAGTTATTGTATTTTCGCTCATATAAATGTTGTTTAGCAAGGGATATAGAAGAACACTATATCATTGAGCTAATGTAAAGGCTTACTGCTCAATATTTTTGCAAACGAAATGGAATAAATCGTAAATTGAATCTCTAAAAACTGTTTTAGTGTGCAAAATTCTAAGCAAAATAATTTTCTTTATTGAAACAAAGCTTTTAATTTTCTGAATTACTATTTTCTTATTTTACTTTTGTTTTATTGTTTTTATAAAAACAGGTAATAAAACGAGTATGGTACTAAAATTAGTGGCTTTGCATATTTATTCATTTCCATCCCTCATTACGAGAATACAGATAGAAGTAGACAGAAAAAGTATTTTAAATTAAATTTTTAAAGTAAATTTATATTTATATTAAAGTTTAATTAATATAATTTCATTTTTAAATAAAAACAAAACTAATTCAAAATTTGAATAAAATATCTTAGAAATATTCGTTAAAACAATGTCTATTGTAAAATGTTAGTATCATTAATTTTGATTTCTTCATTCAAATTATTCTGCTGCTATTATAATTTATTTTAAACTTCTTCACAGAGCTGTTTTTAAAAAAAATCATTTTAATGGCACCTCATTACATAAATGCATTTTATTAAAAAGATACATTATATAATGCTTAAATTAAATTTTAATTTATTGTAAATTCATTTATCAGTTGCATTTATTTTAATATCACAGATTTATTTTTAGATTTCTTTAAGAAATAATTTGCAGAAAAAAATTCAACTTAAAAATTATATATTCAACTTAAAAATATTATTAAAAATTCAACTTAAAAATTACTTTAATTTTTTTTATATATTAACGCTTTTAAGTTTTTATTAAAATTTCTTAATTCTACAACATTCATATGAAAATACAATAGTAAAATAATAAAATCCATATTTAATAGATGTTAGAAAAACATTTGAAATGCCATTGTAATAAATCATATTTGAATATAAAAATATAGAAACGAAAACTTTCACCAATATTTCAAAAATTGAGCCAAAGTTGGCGAAACTGAAAATATATTTTTCGAAATAAGTTTTTGTTTTGATTTATGGATAAATTGTATGATCAAAGTTGTTCGCGACTGAATTTCATCAGACTAGAGGTGAAAAACTAAATCATAACGATGGATGAAAAAAATTATAAAGTTCGAATTTTGTTTCGATTGACGTGAGCGCTTGTAATAGCATTGTCTTTACTATATAATAGTTGTTTATAATAATAGTGCAAGTGAAAATCATCAATATTCAATTAAATTTTTAGCTGCTTCATTTATTGAGTTGGCAAAAACAACTTTAATCCAGGAGTTAAAATATTTTCTAAATTTTAGCTAAGATAAATGCTGAAAGTAACTGAAAACTGTGTGAATATGAGCTTTACAAATTAAGCAGCCGACCAACTTGTCTAATGGTCAGCGTGCCTGACTACGGATAAGGTGGTCCTAGGTTTGAATCCCGGTTCGGGCATGGATGTACTTTCTCTCTATATATATCCTGTCTTTGTCCTTTCCTTGTATGAATGAGGTGTGAATGGTTGCCTACCCTATAAACGGGTACTTATGGCATGTGTGTAGAGCAAAATCGTACTTTCACCTTCATGGTGTTCTGATTAAAACGAAAGACGCTCCCAATTCGACTTAATTCGCATAGAATAGCGAGTTTGGCTTCTCCAAGTGTCATTAATAAACAACAACAACAACAAATTAAGCTGCCGACCGATGGCTGAGTGGTTGGCGCTCCTGACTCCTGAACTGTGGGTCCTGGGTTCGAATCCCGGTTCGGGCATGGATGTTACTTTCTTTCTCTGTTCTCTCTGTGTTTCTCTATCCTTTCTTCCGTGATGATGTATGAATGTGGCCCACCCTATAAACGGGTTTGTGGTGGTATGACGCGGATAACGCTACACGCCTGCGTGACTTAGTTTACAGGTGCCCGCTGGGTAACGTCAAATGAGTAGCAGTTTCTGGCCTTGTTGTGGCATAGAGTTCAACCCTCATGTGCCCGCCGTTGGAAAAAAAAACAAATTAAGCTATATATTTTGAAATGACATTTTCAAGTTTGGATTATAATCCTTTCAACTGATGTTCTCTTTATGAAAAGATTTGTTAGTTTCTAAGAAATAAGTATCACCATAAAAAATAACTTCAAACTCAGGAGAACGACAGATAAGCAGTATTTTAAAATTGGGTAGATTTGTATTCTAGATTAAACCCAGTGGCCGGACCGCACTTATGGAGTCATAGCTTACAGTTCTCCTAACCATTTTCTTGACTGAGGTACATGAAGTGCAAAGTAGTTGTCTCAATTAGCTGGTCAACTTAACACAAAACCCCCAGTGCTTATTTTCCAAGCATGCTATTTTATTGACCCACTGAAGGGATGAAAAGCAGATTCCAACTTGCCCAGTTCTAGGATTGAACTTCAATGTCTTGGAAGCTCAAAACGCTACTACTATCTAGTTTCACGTTTCTTTTTTACCATTTTTAAATGTAAAAAATTATTATAGAATTTAACTTTTACATTTAAAAATATTTGCTTTTCAAGAATTTTTAAAAATCAATTATGTAATTGATCTTAAAAAAATTCTATTAATAGTAATCAAAATTTGTTTGAGCTCCAGTGGCTGAGTAGCTTCTCGCAGCTTCCCGTAAGCTCAGCAAAGTGAAGCATCATTTGCCGCGGGCAGTGGTTGGGAAGGTGACCACGGTGTACTCTCCTTCACTGGGTTGCTGGAACTCCGTGGGTTGGGGACGTGTCCACGTTAATATGTGACGTCCGAAGTCCTTCCACTGGTGTGGCGTGGATGTAGAGAGGAGGGTGCCAGCTCAGGTGTGGCCTCGTCACCAGACCGTGGTTCAAAATGACGAGGCACCTTAAAAAGAGCAAAGTCGTACTTTCACCTTCGTGGTGCTCTGATCCAAACGAAAGAGTTAATTCGCACTGCCAAAGGCATAGTGAGCTTGGCTTGTCCAAGTGTCATAAACAACAACAACAAAATTTGTTTACATTTGCTAAATGGTAAATTGAAGATCTTTGACAGAAATGTCAAAAAAAGATGCAGTTGAAATTCAACACTGTAAAGAGGATCTCAAAATATTTAATTCACAACCACTGTTGGAATTTAACTAGAATTTATTATTTTAACTTCATTTTAGCTATAAATTTTACATCATATGTTGAGTCGCTCTTTACAAAACATCCAATTCACCGATTTAAGCAGATCAGTCCTTAGTAGTTAAGCAGGCATCTTAAACACCGATGAGGGGAAAATTTTATTTCCTAAAAATTATAAATTAATCTGATTATTACTACTAGAATGTAGGCCGCGGTGGCCTGGTTAGTTAGGGCTTCGTTCTCATGATTGGAAGGTAAAGAGTTTGAATCCAGGCCAACCATCATGTTCGCTAAAGGTGACTGGGGCACCTGGGCGTAGTTGCAATGTCCTCCAAGGAAAATGTTACTTCTGGGGTGGCAAGCCAAGTATTGGGGGTCTTCTGTTTGGTCCCTGCTTCAAAATTACGAAGACCCTACCCTTTTGCTTCTATATAACTGGTAGAACCTAACTCAGGGCTAGGTATAGGGAAGCATGCTGGTGCAACAACAACAACAAAAACGTGCAACTTCAGAAATCGAATCTGCTTCCATCGACATGATCTCAAGGATAGTTAAGTTAAAAAATTGTCTTGGAAACAATAATCCCTCATTGTATTTCAATATTGTTGAAGACCTTCTAGTCTAATTGGAGAATAATAATCTTTAGAATGGAAGATCTCGCGTTCAGTTTAAGCCACTGTTGAGCAAGAGTAGATGAAAGTTGCATTCCTACTTTTTGCATTCACTTCGGTTAGGATATATGCTTTTATAGTTTTCTGAAGTTTATTATTTGTCTTACGTGAATATTTATCAAAGTTATCCATGAAGACAAAATGTTTCTTGTACTCAAATGTCTCACAATGTTGTTTGAATATTATACCACACACTACGCGGCTTTGATTTTTCTAGCTTAATCCCACGTCAACCAACTCAATCAAACATATTTAATGTTCCCCAAATCATCTATTTTTGATTTTTCAACATCATTTTTGTATTAACAGAACTTCATATTAGACTAAAGGTGTTTTTAGTCTAATAGGAAGACAGAATAAGTTTATGGGTTTGTTTTCACCATAAAATGCTTATACATACATACATACATACATACATGCATACATACATACATACATACATACATATATATATATATATGTATGTATGTATGTATGTATGTATATATATATATATATATCTATCTATCTATCTATATATATATATATATATATATATATATATATATATATATATATATATATATATATATATATATATATATATATATATATATATATATATAAACTTAAAAAAATAAAAAATATATCATAAATATTTCAGGTAGCTGAATAGTTATTCATTTTCAAATTATTATACTTATAGCTTTAAGGTCATTTTTAAATACAAATGGTAATTCGAAGTTTTGTTAAAAATTATTATAATTTTATGTAGTTATTATTATAATCTTATTATAATCAACAGTTAAGTACTATTTTAAGTATCTGGAATGAGGTATTTCTAAAATGAAAAGTAGCTATTTTTAAATTATCCGAGAAAATGTATTCTAATGCGCTTTCTTTCACATTATAATACAGTTATTAGTACTTAAAAGTGGATTTTAAAAGAATGATTATAATCGTATGCAAACTTGAACTTTTGACACTTTAGTGGATGTTCCAACAGAGGAAAATCCTTGAAAGGTATGCGAATGTACAGTAGAACTTATCAGAGATAGTGGATGAAGATATTCAAGATAACGAGACTACAGTTTCAAATTTCAGTGTTATATCAACTATGTACCAGTGATCAATTTACTAGTCAAAAAAAGATAATCAACAACATGTTTTTTATATTTATCAGTATTGAAGCTTTCTTAGTTAGCATATCTAAAAGGAAAGATTATTTCAATAAAAATGAGTCACAGTTTTAGATGAATGGTATAATCAAAAATTAATATACTTTTAAGGTTAAATTAATTTTTCATTTTATTATTGAATATTTAAAGCTTTTAAAAGAACATGAAACGGTTTTATATTTAACTTCTTCGAGAAATTTCGATATAAAATAATTTAAATTCTATTTATAGATATTAAAATATGTTTAAATACTTCAAACTGTAAACATTTATTTTTTTTAAAAAAATAAAGTAACATTTATTTATTTTTTTTGTGAATGTGAAAAAATAGTTTATCGCATTTTAAATCAAATATTTTTATTTTCATTTATGATGCATGTTTTATATTATTCAATATAGTATATTTATTTAATTTACTTGAATTCAAATATAAAACAAAGCATTTTTGGATTATTTAGGATTTTTTAAAATATTTAATAATTTATTTTTTTAAAAAGAATTGAAGCAAATACTCTCAAATTTTCCAAGTAAGAAAAAGAATTCAGGAACAAAAACTTATAGAAAATGTCATATCTTTTCTCATTCAGTAGTACTATCTTCGTTCAATCTTAACTTATAAAATTCAATTTCTACCAGAGAATTTAACATATTTCTTTGAAAAAGGAATTTAAAAAGACTGAAGTATACTCAACATAGGTTAAGGATGAAATATATCTCTTAGAAAAAATATTTTTCATCAATTTATGATTTACTTAAATAGTAAATTTTTTTCAGCATTCAATTTTCAAATATCTCATCTCTTGATTTTTAAATTTTTTTGCCTAATTTAATAGAAAGTTTTTTTTAAAACAAATGAAGGAGTAGACTTAAATTTTGAATTTATGTTCTCGTGGCAAAGCTAAATCAGTTTTCATTTTAAAAGGTTCAAGAACTTGTACAGTAATTTATTTGTGAAGAAGGAACGTATAATCAGTTTTCTAGAATGTTAATGGGAATTCTTTGTATAATAGCAATTAGAATAAGTTATAAAGAGTATCTCAAATGTTATTGGAACTAAATTCTAACTAAAACATTAAAAACTTCTTAAACCCGTTGAATAAGATTAAAAATTATTGTGTAAAAGTAATTGGACGAATAGTAATTTAACTTTCATCATATAATAAAAAATTAGGTATTAAATATTTATTAAATTTAACTAAAATTTATAATTGAATTAACTACATAGTCATTCACTATTTACTTAATACAACTAACCTAGTTTATTTAAATAAGATATATAATTTAAAGATCAGATTATAGCATAAAAGCAAATAATCGAAAATGATTTACCAACCAACTAAGAATATTGGTTTTTGGGAATTATTGGAATCAATTCTAAGCATTACTGTGATGCTTATTAGATAATATTACAACATCTGTAACCGCCTACCCTGTGTAGTGGTCAGAGTGCCTCACTGCGGATAGGTAGGTCCTGGGTTCGAATCCCAGTTCAGGCATAGAAGTATTTCCTCTCTCTGTCTATCCTGTCTTTGTCCTTTCTTTGTATGAATGGTTGCCTACCCTATAAACGGGTTCCTATGGCATGTGTGTACTGAGGAAGTCGGACTCCACACCAAAATATGATTCAGTTGGAAAAGTGGAGCAGCGCACCCCATATTGTCAGCCTGGCTGGCACAAGACAACAACATCTGGAATGTATATTCAATAGTTTCATATCATGTTGGATGTGTGTACAATTGGAGACAACAAGTATCATTGAAAGACTCATTTTCATTTACGCATTTGAAGAAAATTTAATAATTAAAAACAAAATATTATGGTTGCTTTTTAATATTAAAAAGCATTGTTAGAAACCAGAAAAAAGTTTTGTGGTAAAAATAAGGATTTAAAAATAAAATTGTTTTCAGAGTAGCTTTGAAAATATTAGAATACTTTATAAGAATGCATGTTCTGAAAGATAAATACATCTTAGAGTGATGTAGAGAGATACATTTGTATGTTTTGTCTCCGATATAAAAAGAATAAACAATATGTAGTTAATAAAACTAACATAGTAGATGGATAATAACACGTATATTAATATGACTCGTGATAATAAATAAAAAATTCAAAATTAGTCTATGTAGATTGTATTAAAATTTTCTAATAGATCTAATAAAATATTTTTTAAAGATATGTAAATGAAATTCAATTCGTATATTAAATAAATGAAATTAAGTTCTAATAAATTATTTCTCCAAAAATATTTTCCTTTCGATTGAAAATACTGTATGAATCTTCTTTATTTTGAGAGAGAAAATCAGAATAGGGAGAGAGAGAGAGTGGAAGATTGGTTTGGTTTGGTTTGTTTGTCGCTCAACGGTCATTTTTTGCACACGAGGGCTAATTAGACCGGGACTTACGGTTTAAAGTGGATTCCGAACCACTACAAACATCCATGCCCAAGGTGGGATTCGAACCCACGAACTGTTGAACCGAAAGCAAGAGCGCTAACCATTCGGCTGCCAGCTCGGCGAGAGAGTGGAAGAGAAAAAGGTGATAAATGCTCTTAGTGTGTAATATAACTCATTATTTTGAGCTTGTGCGAATTGAAGATAAAATTAAATTCGAAATTAAAACAAGAAAAACACATGGTTAATAAGGAATATAAACCCAAATTTTGTTTTCTAATTAAAAAATAAGCATCGGTAATTAGTGTCTTGATAAATTTTATTCAGAAATTAAACAATACAATTTTGAATAAGATAATAGAATTAAAAAAATATTTTTTTTCGAAGATAATCTGAATTTCGTTAATTTTTGTACATTATATAATAATGATACTAAATAAATAGTTATATATACCATCTTTGTAGTATCAATTTACGATTTTATTAAAATAGGTGTATTAATTGTAATGCCAAAAAATATTTGAGAAAAAAATATTACATCCATAAGTTTATGAACGAAGAATCAAACAGTGCTTGAGGCATGTTATTGACGATGTGATTTCTTTACTTTTTTATTGTTGAAAGGAAATCATGTTGCAAAGAAAATTTAGACAAATAAAACTTAAAAATAAATACTGTTCTTATGAATTCATTTTGTATACCTACAACATATTAATAATATACTAGGAATAATATTAAAGATCAAACATTAGAAGACTTATAAAGATATTAATATAAGTGATTTTCCTAGAGGAAATGTTACTTTTTGAAAGAATTAGTTATCAAATTTTAGAAACTTTTCTTTACCTTCAGCATATAATCCATCTGTATCAATAAAAAAGGATGTTAACTATACATTAGCATTTCTTTCAAAATGCAAACGGATGTTATTTACTCAAAGTTTTCTTAATATTCATTTTAACTTTTTGTAACATTGACGTACTAGTATTAAGCGAAAAGTATACTTTATGCTTCTAAAAATATTTAATCCTCATTTAATAGATTTTATCATTAATTTTTTTCTTCAAAGAGAATGAAAACATCTCTTTCTCTCTCATCTCAAATCTCTTTTCTATTTATTTAGGTGTTATCAAAATCTCCTTAATATTCAAGTATGTTACTTGCAAAGAAGTACATAAATGAAATAAGTGTAATCATCTCAGGCTGAGAAGATTTATTATTATGTTAAGAAATATATTCTTATTATTTTATATAGCATAATCAGTCATGCTTATGAATATTTATTCGTGCAATATTATTTTGTTGATCTTTTTATAATTATCTTATTGATCTATTGTTTAAGAAGAAACCTTTCTGTTACATAAAAATAAATTTATAAATTTATTTATATGTAAAATTATAGTTACATGTAAATTTGATAAATAATGATATTAAAATAAGGCATAAAAATACATACAAAGTGTTTCGAAATTTCATGTACAGACTATAATGAGAACATGGTTAAGTTCTCATCAAGAAAAAACATCGTTAAGCATAAACAAAGAATCGCGCGCATACCTGTGAGTAATAAAAACTATATGTAGGTATGCTATTATTTATAAAATAATTTTTAATACTTTTTTAAAAATAATTTTTAAAAAAATAAAAATTATTTATTGATTTTATTCCTTAAAAAATTATTTTTATAAATGCTACCCATAGGTAGTAATTACCTATGGGTAACATTTATAAAATTTATTTCTTAAACAATCGTATAAAAAATAATTTTTATAAATGCAAACTATCGGTAATAAATACAGATCAAAACACAGATAATAAAATAGCCGAAACACTTTATACTTAAAACAGCAATATGTTGCAGAATTATTTAGAAGCTACAGAAAGAGAGTTTTTAAAATTCTAACTATTAGAATCAATACATATAACTTCTAAATAATATGCATTTTATAATGTTTCTAAAGATACATGCTCTTTTGGGGAATGCAGCTGAAATTAAGATTTTCACAGTCGGATTCATATTATAGTTTATTGATGTTTAAATAATGCTCATTTGTGAGCATGTAATTTCAAGTATAGATCTTTGTATATCGTGTTATTTGGCAAATAAATTTTGATGTGATATCTCTGGTTTTTTAAAGTGTTGCATTTGGATCACCAGCAGTATGTTTGGTAAGGAATTTAATAAATAAAAACATTTTGAATGCAGAAAAAAAATTTGCAAAAATCTTTGAAAGCTCAAGATTAATATTTCAGGATAGTAAGAAAAACACTAAATAAAATCCAAAATTTTGAAATAAAATGAAAAAATAAAACGAATGTATAAATATGAATTAAGTTAAATTCAAACCTTTTAGTTAAAAAGTATTTTATTTACATTCTTTTTTGTTGGTTGATATTTACTATATTTGAATTAAATGCTATAAATTAACTTAGTTGTTGTTGTCGTGTGCCAGCTAGGCTGGCAATATGGGGTGCGCTGCTCCACTTTTTCAACTGAACCATATTTTGGTGTGGAGTCCGACTTCTTCAGTACACACATGCCATAGGGACCCGTTTATAGGGTAGGCAACCATTCACACCTCATTCATACACAGAAAGGACAAAGACAGGATAGATAAAGAGAGAAAGACATCCATGCCCGAACTGGGATTCGAACCCAGAACCTCCCTATCCGTAGTCAGGAACTCTGACCACTAGACAGGGTAGGCGGCATTTAACTTAGTTATATTTTAAATGTAAGCAGCTTATTTTGACGAGAATATTAATTAAAACTTTGATCAATAAAATTTTTCAAGTTTCCTTTTGATAATCGGATAATTGTTTCTCTTTAAAAAAATTAAACAAGTAAATTTTCTAAAGTTGTTATTAAGAGAATTTAAAAGGTGACAAAAATTAGATAAAAAGCAAGAAGCGAAAATTTATTAATTTTTTTGTATACTTTTATATCAGAAAATATTGGGCGCTTCAAATCACTTTTGAAAAATAATTTACATGGCTCAATCACTTGACGTTTAGAAATTCTTTGTAGCTTTGATTATATTGCTATTTTAATTACATTTACTGTCGATGTTTGTCAAACAGATATATTTTGCTAAATCGATAACATTAGTAGAACTCTTAGTGGTCAGCGTGCCTGACTGCGGATAGGGTGGTCCTGGGTTCGAATCCCTGTTCGGGCATGGATGTCTTTCTCTCTTTATCTATCCTGTCTTTGTCCTGCCGAACTGGCAGCCGAATGGTTAGCGCTCTTGCCTTCGGTTCAACAGTTCGTGAGTTCGAATCCCTCCTTGGGCATGGATGTTTGTAGTGGTTCGGAATCCACTTTAAAACCGTAGGTCCCGGTCTAATTAGCCCTCGTGTGTAAAAAATTACCGTTGAGCGACAAACAAAGCCAAACAAACAAACCAAACTTGTCTTTATCCTTTTCTTGTATGTGAATGGTTGCCTACCCTGAAAACGGGTACCTATGGCATAAGTGTACTGAAAAAGTCTGACTCCACATCAGAAATATGGTTCAGCTGGAAAAGTGGAGCAGCGCACCCCATAATGCCAGCCTAGGTGGCACAAGTCAACAACAACAACTAGAACTCTTTTATTTTTCGAAATCAGCAATCAAATAAAATGTATGCATAAAAATCTTTAATGTTATGCAAGCTTATCAATTTCTTTTCATTTTATTAGAGTGAATTTGATAAAAATTGTTTTCCATTTTTCCTATGTTTTACAACCAGCGCTGCATTTAAAAAAATCGTATTATTTGTAAAATGTAACATTTTTTGTATATTTTAATTTTTTAAATATATTTACTATAATTATTTATTATATTGGAAGTAAATTAATATAATGCAAAAATACTAGATATAATAAAATAAAATTATAAAAATAAAGGAATAAAAAATATGAAACATTCACAAAATCAATTAATTAATTTATAGTTAAATTATATATTTGAAATATTGCAGATATTAATTAAAAATATTTTATATACAAAAACGTGTATTTCAATAATATTACAACTAATAATAAAGATTTTTAATTTGAATTCTTTTTAATTCAATTTTATAATACAAATAAATTAAATCATTGATCGTGTGACTTACTAATTATTTAATAAGTGATGTCACAAGAGACATTAACTTTAGCGCCAATTTAACTAGTTTTCCCTGCCCTGTATTTCTGCAATTAATGTAGAATTAATAAACTTCGCCAATTTGGAACACCTAAAGAGGAAATAGATTAATTATTTATTCCCTTTGGTGTCAAACATTGTGCAATTTTGACTTTGTTGACTCGTTTCGCTTACTTTATAACTATTTGAATTAATACAATCTAAGAATAGTTCTCACTAAATAAATATTATTAGGTGTTTTTTAAATTTAAAGTATTGAGGCTAAAATTTGAAATATAAATAATTATTTTCTAATATATTGAGAGGGAAAATACAATTAACAGATGACAACTCTACAATTATTTCATCACAATTGTATATAATATAAATTATTTTACAATTACTACCACATGGAAGAATACTTGCGTTGCCGATCAGCATACTGTCAAAAATGACTGTGGAATATATGATCTACTAAAACATTGTGAAAATAAATGAACCTATCTTATATTAACATAAATGAATAAATAAATGTGGTTACCGTTGAAATTTAAGTATTGGCATATTTCTCTCAATACCAAGTAATAAATTTTAAAATGAATACAATTATGATATAAACTAAATAAAATCAAAAATTAAAATGAAAATATTTTATTTCATAAATAAATGTCTAATATTAAGAAGCATAAAAACGAACCTGCTATTATGAAGTAAGCAGCAAAACGTTTCTTAATCATTTAAGGAAATTAGCTTTGAAAACGAACTTATTCATAATAAAATTAAGTGAAAATATTAATCCGTTTCTGATTCAATAATTATTTAAGAAATATTTAGAGACCTGAAATATGTGTTTATAATTATTCACACACCTAATTTTGTACAGGCATATTTTCATATATTGTTATAAAGTTTATCATCTTTAGATAGTTGTTTTCATATATTTCCTGGTTTTGATCTCTATGAAGATTGATAGGTACTTAACGGTATTACTCAACCATGTACAAAAATGCATACATTTATTAAATGTTATGGAATTTTTAATGAAACAATTTGAGTTAAAATATTTTTTATATATAAAATCATGTATAGAAGCAATGTTGGTCACCCAAATTTCAACACAAGAGATATCACAACAAAATTTATTTTGTAGATAACATGTTGATCAAGTATAAAATGATTAAGTTTATAAACTTCTTTGAAAATGTGGTTCCCGCCAAAATGAGTAGCCGCCATTGCTAGATATAACCACTGCCACACGCTTCGACATTGATTCAAAGAGACTTCGAATGTATTCTTGGGGTACAGCAGACCAAGCATCTTCCACACGTTGCCAAAGTTGATCCGGTGTGGCCGCTGAGGATGTAATCTGGGTCAATCATCGAGCAACCATGGACCACATGTTTTCTATCGGCGAAAAATCAAGAGAGCGAGCCGGTCAGGGAAGTAATTCAATCTGGTGATTGACGAAGAACACTTGTACAATGCGTGCCACGTGTGGTCGTGCATTATCCTGTTGAAATATGGCTGTGGGCAAGCCCTGAAGGTAAGGAAGTCACTGCCATGCGCAAAATTTGCCTTGCTTGTTATCACGTGAAGTGGTGCACTGAGGTGGATGCAATATCCGTCGGTCCCTCCTGCATACAGCGATCATCCATCTGCATTACAGCTGTTTGGTTTCGTCCAACATGCCGATTTCCCTGAAAGATTATCCACAATTTCGGTAGGCCACTATCCTTCCTCTGTCGAACTCGGATTTTTGATCAAAAAATGATCGCCTTCAAGGCATAATTCATCATTTTTTTGACAAAAAACAAAAACACAATTTCCGAATTTGAAATCGTCGAAATATCCAAGCCTCAAATAGCGCTTTGAAGAAGCACCATAAGCGCGCGTGATGTACGCCTGCGCTGAAATTCTAATCATTTGTATATCTCACCTTTGCAAACGCATGTTGTAAATTTCATGTTATTTTCATGCTTTTTTTAGTGTGTAGCATTTACTGTAACCAACAGAGTATAGTTATTATTCCAGTTTTAGTTGAATTCCCTTGCAAGGAAAAAAATAATTATTAGCATATAGCAGCACTAGTTTACATGTCCTTATTTTAAAGTACTTTTCTTAATTTTGTCAAGTGTTATTTGCATATTTCCTGTGACTCGCTGTTTGATTTTTAGTAAAGAAACTTATTCGTGTTATTCAAACTCACATAACTTATTCAAAAAATATATTTAACTATAGAACCCAATTAAATTAGTTTTCGTGTCCCAAAAGGAAACATAAGGTGACAAAATGTCAAAAATATATTTCTTAATAAAAATAATTTTTCGAAAATTTGTATCGGAATAAAGGAATTATTTTAATCTTAGTGAATTAACAAAATTTATAAATGACTTAGATACCCCATTCAATTTACAGTAAAATGTTAAATTTTGAATGCATATTGAAATTCAAATATTTTATAATAATTTAAAAGAATATATCACTCAATTTGGTATAAAATCTTTTCAAAATAATATTGAATCTTTTAAATAGCAGTAAGATGCTTTAAAAGCTGTTGCATTGAATCACTTATATAAAAAAAAGCTATCATTAAAAAAACTATCAAAAATTATTACCAGCATACATTTTTATATCTGAAGTAAATTTTTCGGAAACGTAAATTACAGATTGACAACACTAATTTACAAAAGAATCGTAAATTTCAAATTTCCTATATGCTTAAATATTAAGATATGAACTTTCCCTTATTCAATTATATTCTTGATCACTTTTTGAAAAAAATTACACTTCAACTCTCTAATTGGCCTTTCAGACTTCATAAGCAAAGTTGGAGACCCCAAGAGATGGAGCTAAGATATATTGGATTTGCGTGCGTGTGTGTGGAGTTTAGCACAAAATGCTTTTAGAAGAACTTCCTCTACTGCCGTACCAACTAAGAACTATATTCTCTTATTGATCTATAAGAGTCTTTTAACATACATGTTTTAAGCATCACACAACCAATGATAAAATAAAGCAGTTTAGAATTGTACATTTATCAGTCCCGAAAAAAATTTAATCTAAGAGAATTTGATTGAAAAGGAAATTTCTTTATAGGCTGAAAAGTTTATACAATATAAGCATTTCTTAAATCACTAAATGTGTTTCTGTGTTGAACAATGCAAAGCAAATTACATTCAGGCTTTCAATTAACATTCATAAATATATAATTTCAATTAAACTTTTCAAAAGTCAGTGTATGTGAATAAACGTAGATTTAAACAGTAAATTAAATTAGATAATAAATTTTAGACCATTTTGCCTCAGTATCTCATGAAATATAATTTAAAATATATGCATAGGATGGAACATATTTTTTCATAATAAATGAAAAAAATAATTTGACTATTCTTGTATTAAAAATTACTAAGACATTCATTATAATAAAAATTTGCAACATCTAAATCACTTTTTATGTGCAAATGTATGTTGGGTAAAAATTAAAAAATAATTTAGTAATACTCTAAGTATTACTAAATATCTTGAATAAAATTTGAATCTTAAGTAAAAATTTTATCTTAAGTTTTAAGTTTAAGTTAATTAAGAAATTTTTTTGATAAGGGAAAAGTACATATTACAGTATTTTTCACTTGAGATTCTAGAGAAGATTGAAAATTTTGATTGTTTACGAGGGAACACAAATAGGTAGTATTCATAAAGATATTGTTGATCACACCTAGTTTAGAAAACAGACAATTTTTCGCTGATTTAATTTAGAAAATAAATTTTACTTACAAGATATGATGATAAAATCATTATAATAAGAGCTAAAAGAGTGAATTCTTGAAAAAATTTAATTTTCTAGTTTTTAACTGATATTTAGAATTAATTTATGAAAATCAATTGCTGTGAATAAAAAATCGTTCTTGAAAAATTATTGATGGAAAAATTTAATATTCTACAAATTTGCAGCCATTTATATTAAATCCATTTAGATCTTCTCATTCTGCTTATAATATTTTAGCTATGTAATAATTTGGAATGTATAGAAATGTAAAAATAGATAGCTATGTAAATATGGATAACTATGAAAAAATAAGAAAAAAGTTAGAGATGTGGATAAGAGTTCTCTCTGATATAAAAGTATTCACATAAGAAACTTTAATATTAATTTTTTCATATGTTTGATGCATGATAAACTTATTATTTTAATATTTGATTTTCAGTTATGCCCTAAAATTTGTATTTCTTTCATAGAATGTGATGTTACAGAAATTGAAAATAAGTATAAGGTTATAAAAAGTTCATTTACATATTAAATTAATGTATAAAATAATAAAAAATATTTATATTTAAAAAATAGTCCAAACTATATATAAGGTAGCATTATTTAAGTTGGTTTTACTTTTAATATAATCCGCTTTATAAAACATAATTCAAATTTGCACAGTAATTATCATGAAAATGTGTTAATAATAAAAATAATATATGGTAGTAATTTTTATTCCATATATAATAATTAAATTACAAAATATCGATAATTTACTTAGTTTTCTCTTAATTGAATTTTTAGTAATAATATGGAACTCATTATTTTGTTTTTTTATCAGTGAATTTCTGTTTCATTTTGATTCGTTATGATATTTTAATTATCTATTCTCATAAATTTACTTTATATAAAATGTTAATGGCACTTATGTAAAATAAATTTTATATTGTTTTAAAAAATATTCGTCATTTATTTACAGTACATATATTCTTATGTATGGTATGCATAATTTCTGTCGTAAATATACGATGTTGTCGTGTACTAGCTAGGCTGGCAATATGGGGTGCGCTGCTCCATACAAGGAAGGGACAAAGACAGGATAGATGGAGAGAGAAAGTATATCCATGCCCGAACCGGTATTCGAACCCAGGACCTCCTTATCCTCAGTCAGGCACACTGACCACTAGACAAGTTGGGCGGGAATAAAATATACAATAATTTATTTTTATTAAAATTAAATTAAGGAAAATTGTAAAAGTTTTGAAAGAACTAAAAACTTCTAATTTAATTTTTCGATCATCAATGTAATATTTAAAATACATATAATGTGTGAACAAATATGGCGGATTTTTCTTCACTTGGCATTTTAAGCAAGGAAAAATGTTTGCTCATCGAAAAGTTTCGGAGTTTAATTAAGCAATCTCTTCTCAAGTTTGGAGGAGGGATAAAACGGAGGTTTCCACTTTAACGAAGGTTTTAATTGCTAACGTTCTTGAAAGGGTAGTAACATTCCTTTCGTTGTGATAGTTTGGAATAAAAGAGGTAGAATAAAATTCCTTTTCTCTTGATATTTGTATTTGAGATCCGAAAGAGTTTCAAGATGTTATACTATTTTATCTTTAACAATTTCTGCATTTTGCTCAACATGATGAAATCATTAAATTAAAATAAGTAATTCTAAAAGAATAACGTTGCTTATATAGATTATCTTACCCGCATAATTTTTTCATTCTGAAATGGCGTCGTTTTTTCTTTCGTAAATGTGACACCGAAAAAGTGAATTTAAGAAATAATTTAACACAAGTGAAAAATGATTTTAAGAGAGGTGTTTATATTTTTATTTGATCGTACAAAGAAAGGCCATTGTAAGCATTTTTTGGTTGAAAATATTAAGAAAATGTATTAGTTCAAATGATGAAATCGAATTTTTTATTGGAAAAAAGAAAAACCGCGCTCCATAATTGCTTTTTTCAAATTAAATATTTAATTTAATTAGGTATTTATTTAATATTTTAATAGTTTTATCTGATAATAAATCTATTTTTATTGACCGTTTCTAATTTAAAATATATTTGTAACACTTTTTATTATTCTTATGCCTATGGATTTTGTGTTTAAAAGTGTGAATATCATTGAAGTGAAGATAAATAAGTATATTATGTATCAATTCGATAGATAATTCATTGGAGTTAGAGGAGTTTTGAAATTTTCATGTGATGCAAAATATACATATTGAATAAATATAAAATATTCACTCATTTCCTTATACAATGAATAAATATAAAATATTTATTCATTGTATAAGGTAATTCAGGAATGCTGAGTTGCGCATTACTGATTGATAATTTCAGGTGAAAACGTGCTTTGGGTCCCCTGCTTGGCACACTTTCAAAAATTCGCTAACTGGCGCGTTTTTGCGTGTTGTCTCGCAGAATTTGAATGCTCCAAGAGACACTACGCAAAAACGTCGTTTCTATGTCGACGAAGCCGTAATCCGTGTTTTAAACGAATTTCACCGTTGGTATGGCAACGAAAACAAAAACAATGTATTTTTACGAATTGTATAACAAAATATACACTAGAGTATGGAGAAAATTATCATATTTTTTAAAATTAATAAATAAAAATACATTGAAACAAATAACTAACTCACGTACTACCTCCAGGGCAAATCCAATGGTAATAAAATGTCGTGCATCAAATTTTAAATTCTACGGTTATTTCAAAATCAAAATAATTAGCGACCAATAGGAATACTGAAATAAAAGAGTTGTTAATGAGCATGCGCGAAAACAGAGCATACGAGCGCCTCCGCTCAATCCAATTCGGAAAAGCGCAAAAAGGACAGGGTTGCCACAAGGAGTGCATTTAAGATGAAACACGCCAGGGTTACCATGCATAGCGAGTCCATCGCCCATTTGGCAAGAAAGGGGTACCCAAACCACAGATTAACCGAAATTTCAAAGTAAAATTTTGCCAGTTAAATTTTTTTTTATCTATCTCCAATTCTAAAACAAAATGTAAAAGTGTAACAAAAGTCTATAGGGTCTTCTTAAGCCATTTCTGACCTCAAACAATAGGAACAAGCTTTTATTAGCCAAATATTGTTCAATTTATGAATCCAAATAATCTCTCAAATGCTCATTTAAGACTAAATATATTGATTATGATGCTTATGGAAAAATATACCTATTTAGTGGTTGTATTCTTGCAAAATCCTTTATAAGTATCGCTGCCCATTGACTGAAAATGGCTCTTAATAATACAAGGGGGAATGAAATTTATTCCCCATGCTCGAATGTAGAGTTTTATTTTAAATCACTGCTATATTTGAGTGATTTGAAACAGCTAAAAAGGCCTTTAAGACCAATAATAATTTCCATCAATAGTTCGAAATTCACCAGAATGATATAATCTATAGTGATAAGTTCTTATTTAGTATAATCTTTTGTTGGTTATCGTATTCTGGTTTGTTTGCAAAATATAATGTATAACCTTTAGTTTAGTCTCCGATTGTGGCATCCTGCATCAACTAGTACAATGTTGATTTGAAAAACCATTTCCCTCAAAAATACTAATTATAAACAAGAAAATATACGATGCGATACTCTGTTTCCATCTGCGACAATGAGAAAAAGTCTGTGTGTGTGTCATCTTTGACATCTCATTTTCATAGTGAAATACAATATGAAAAACACATGTGGTAACTTTGACATGATAGCTGGGAAGAAATATCTCTTTTTAATGCCCAGAAAAAGTATCGAATTCGATACTTGAACCAACCGAAGACAATCATTATGAATTAATTTATAATTATTAAAACTCTCATTGCATTGTGGATTCTTGGAAAGAAATGTGCTCTCTCACATGTGCCGGAAACGAATTTTAAATTGGCTCCAAGTTATGACAGGATTCAGTTGATAGATGATGGATAACCTATGGCTGAGTAAAATCGAGCTGCTTTTTGAATTAATAAAGTATGCTTTGTTTTCTCAACTATTCTATCATATGTCAAGTATATTAAATCTTAATTTTATTATGAAATTACTGTTTTAAAATATTTTATTAATGTTACCACATTAATCTACTTTTTGTTTTCGTTAAACATGCTTGAGCTTCATGTTTTTTTTTTTTTTTTTTTTTTTAGAATAAATTTTAGGGATTTTTCTAAGGTGGTATTGTTTTATTTGCGAATGTTGATGATAATTCTATTTTTTTCAATATCAATTAAACTTTATTTCATTTTTATTACAAATATTCAGTAATATTACGATTAAATGGTTAGCAGTCTCATTTTCAGTTTTAGAAAGCGTGCTTTCCAGCGTGAGCTGTAGCTGTTTGGAGTGTATTTTAATAATTGTTTAGAATATATATATATATATATATATATATATATATATATATATATATATATATATATATATATATATAATTTAGTTTGTGCGTGTGTGTGATTCTAATTGAATTTGTACGTTGTCAATGAATGAAATTAGCAAGAAATGACCATGGTACGACAAACGAAAGATGCTAAACCATTGGTTTCACATACAGTTCTATAAAGCCGTATCATTTACAATACTAGCCTTTAAAATTGCAAAACCAGGAGAAATGACCTTAAGAATATTAAACTCGCATTAAAAGAGGAAAAGACTGGAATCGACTAACGATCAGTTTTCAACACATTTTGATGACTCATGATGAACAAAAAATATTTGAAGTATTGCATAAGCAAAATGTTATCTAAAGAATTTTTCATTCGAATTTCACTTTGTATAAGCTTGAAGATTTCTCAGAATATTATTTTAAAACTCGAATAAAAAGAAGAAATCTTTACCAGAAAGTATCGAAATTCAAAGGAGGTTAGCTTGTTGCCTATTGAGAATGTAAGTTATCATTGCGTGCTTACAGCCTTTTCTATTGCAACGAAATTCAACCATTATCATGCGAATATAGAATACATGGGCTATTGAGAGTCACACTAAGAGAATGTAAGTTATCATTGCGTGTTACAGCCTTTTCTATTGCAACGAAATTCAACCATTATCATGCGAATATAGAATCCATGGGCTATTGAGAGTTACACTAAGAGAATGTAAGTTATCATTGCGTGTTACAGCCTTTTCTATTGCAACGAAATTCAACCATTATCATGCGAATATAGAATCCATGGGCTATTGAGAGTTACACTAAGAGAATGTAAGTTATCATTGCGTGTTACAGCCTTTTCTATTGCAACGAAATTCAACCATTACCATGCGAATATAGAATACATGGGCTATTGAGAGTCACACTAAGAGAATGTAAGTTATCATTGCGTGTTACAGCCTTTTCTATTGCAACGAAATTCAACCATTATCATGCGAATATAGAATCCATGGGCTATTGAGAGTTACACTAAGAGAATGTAAGTTATCATTGCGTGTTACAGCCTTTTCTATTGCAACGAAATTCAACCATTACCATGCGAATATAGAATCCATGGGCTATTGAGAGTTACACTAAGAGAATGTAAGTTATCATTGCGTGTTACAGCCTTTTCTATTGCAACGAAATTCAACCATTATCATGCGAATATAGAATCCATGGGCTATTGAGAGTTACACTAAGAGAATGTAAGTTATCATTGCGTGTTACAGCCTTTTCTATTGCAACGAAATTCAACCATTACCATGCGAATATAGAATCCATGGGCTATTGAGAGTTACACTAAGAGAATGTAAGTTATCATTGCGTGTTACAGCCTTTTCTATTGCAACGAAATTCAACCATTATCATGCGAATATAGAATCCATGGGCTATTGAGAGTTACACTAAGAGAATGTAAGTTATCATTGCGTGTTACAGCCTTTTCTATTGCAACGAAATTCAACCATTACCATGCGAATATAGAATCCATGGGCTATTGAGAGTTACACTAAGAGAATGTAAGTTACCATTGCGTGTTACAGCCTTTTCTATTGCAACGAAATTCAACCATTATCATGCGAATATAGAATACATGGGCTATTGAGAGTCACACTAAGAGAATGTAAGTTATCATTGCGTGTTACAGCCTTTTCTATTGCAACGAAATTCAACCATTATCATGCGAATATAGAATCCATGGGCTATTGAGAGTTACACTAAGAGAATGTAAGTTATCATTGCGTGTTACAGCCTTTTCTATTGCAACGAAATTCAACCATTACCATGCGAATATAGAATCCATGGGCTATTGAGAGTTACACTAAGAGAATGTAAGTTATCATTGCGTGTTACAGCCTTTTCTATTGCAACGAAATTCAACCATTATCATGCGAATATAGAATCCATGGGCTATTGAGAGTTACACTAAGAGAATGTAAGTTATCATTGCGTGTTACAGCCTTTTCTATTGCAACGAAATTCAACCATTACCATGCGAATATAGAATACATGGGCTATTGAGAGTCACACTAAGAGAATGTAAGTTATCATTGCGTGTTACAGCCTTTTCTATTGCAACGAAATTCAACCATTATCATGCGAATATAGAATACATGGGCTATTGAGAGTTACACTAAGAGAATGTAAGTTATCATTGCGTGTTACAGCCTTTTCTATTGCAACGAAATTCAACCATTACCATGCGAATATAGAATACATGGGCTATTGAGAGTCACACTAAGAGAATGTAAGTTATCATTGCGTGTTACAGCCTTTTCTATTGCAACGAAATTCAACCATTATCATGCGAATATAGAATCCATGGGCTATTGAGAGTTACACTAAGAGAATGTAAGTTATCATTGCGTGTTACAGCCTTTTCTATTGCAACGAAATTCAACCATTATCATGCGAATATAGAATCCATGGGCTATTGAGAGTTACACTAAGAGAATGTAAGTTATCATTGCGTGTTACAGCCTTTTCTATTGCAACGAAATTCAACCATTATCATGCGAATATAGAATCCATGGGCTATTGAGAGTCACACTAAGAGAATGTAAGTTATCATTGGGTGTTACAGCCTTTTCTATTGCAACGAAATTCAACCATTATCATGCGAATATAGAATCCATGGGCTATTGAGTGTCACACTAAGAGAATATAAGTTATCATTGCGTGTTACAGCCTTTTCTATTACAACGAAATCAACCATTATCATGCGAATATAGAATCCATGGGCTATTGAGAGTCACACTGGGAGAATGTAAGTTATCATTGCGTGTTACATTTTTTTCTATTGCAATGAAATTCAACCATTATCATGCGAATATAGAATCCAATGGCTATTGAGATTCATACTGATAGGCATGAAGACCCACTTATGGTAAATGAACGAAAGGACACACATATTGTGGGGCTGTCCGTTCAAAAGCGTACTTGTTTGCAGAACTCAGCTTGCACGCCAGTAAATTCAAGAGTTGGGTCGAAAACTGTCCCGAATTGAAAAGTTCTGGTTGCTTGGAGACTGGTCACTTATTCCTTTACAGATACATGTTCATAAAATGTGGAGGTACTTTCTATTATCGAAGAATAATAGTTCGGCTTCGTGGCTAACCAGGCTGTCATCCTATCCGCCAGGGATGGTAACTGTTACAACTAATTTGGAATTCCAGTAAACCACTAAACTGATTGCAAATTTAATCATATTATCTTCTTGCAATACTATTTACATGCAACAATTTTTTTATTTGCTCCCTTTCATAGTGTAGTAGTCTTAATGACTTGTATTAAAAATAGTTTATAATGTTCATTAGATTATAATGTTTAAGCGAGACTCCCCATCATAGGATTTGCGTTATGTATCAAAATTTGCTTTCTATATTCTACTCTTATTACCTTGTGGTTTTTCACAAAAGTTCACCAGCCGGATTGAATTTAATACATCCAAGTTATTTTTTAATGTTCAAATGTAATTATGTGTTCTTCGTGTGCATATATATTGATAAACATACTTTTAACTTACTTATGTCGAATACATAAACGTAACATTCTCTAACACAAAAGCCAGAGAAAATATTCATAAAATAAATAGTTATTCATAAAAAATAAATATTTAAATTAGCTGTCATCAATAAGAAAGCGGAAATATAGTTCCTTAAAATTCAATAAATTCTGAATTTCATGTAAAACAGTTTACCCCTTTTATAGATAAAATATTTAAATAATGGCAAATTTAGTCAACTTTTAGAAAGCTTTGCTAGTTATAAAGTATTCAACTATTTCACTAGAGTTTTTCAAAAAAAAAAAAAATGCCAGACACTATAATGACCTTGTCTTTTTTCATTATCACTTTTAAAGCCTTGGCTTTTTCCCAGTATTTTAAAGGTCTTCATATTCTTTATGAATAAGACTTACTGACATGCTCCTCAGATGGGAAGATATCCGTCATTGGTTTAAAGTTGTCACAATACTTTGAAAAAGCTAACGTTGATGTTGTTTCTATACAGCTTTTTCTTTTCATACCTCTTCAAGAGTGGTTAATGAAACTTTTTAATATTAGAAATTTATGAGGAATATTATATCAATATTAGCTTCATGTTTTGCTAGCATGAATATTATTATCATAAATAAATTTTAATTTCATTAAAAATTACAATGAACTACTAGCATGTATGTTTGTATTTGAGTACATAGCAAGTAGAAGTGTTTTGAAAATAATAAAAGTTAGTGGTTTAACAGAAGCATGAATTTAAATTATTGGATTCAAATACTGAAAAAAACGCATAATATTACTTTTATAAAGAATAAATAATATAAGCTAGAAAAAATGGTATTAGTATTATAAAAATGATTAATATATAATTGTGGATAAAAATATTCAAGGAAGAAAATTATGGAATACATAGAAATTGTTCTCTAATATGTATTAGAAAAATAAATCAAATGATATAAAGTAGTATGAATGGGGGACAGCAGTTGTACGCAAAAAGTTAGAAGTGATATTCTAGGACAAACAACTTAGCTATTTATTATTTGTGGTAACTTGTTTCATTTAAGTTAACTTGTGTAATTAATTTTACAAAAAATTACTATGTTTTTAATTCTGAGATATAAAAATAATTAGTGTAATGCTAAAAAATATTTCTTTGATAAATTTAAAAATAAATCAAAAATAAATTTATAGACTTTTATGCTTATTTAAAATACACTCATGTCCATAAATTAAGGATAATTCAGAATTACACAGAAATCGAAATTTAAAATAAAAATTTCACATGTAGAATTATCACACACATCTTGAAGAATAATATGCAAATTACAAGAACCCACCAGATGGCGATGATAGTACGTCGCAGTGACGAAAGTGTAAGAAAAGGGCATGTAAGGAATGATTGCAAAGAAGTAAAATTGCTTCAGAAGCGCTTTTAAAGCCTTTAAGTGCAACGACCGCATAGTTGTGGCACAAAGGAAGCATTTGGATGATGTTTTACGAGGTAGAATTATCGGCCGTCTGGAATTGGACATTCCGAGCTGGAAGTATCCGAGGAACTTGGAATCGCACAGAGTGTCATCTCCAGGCTTTCGTAACGGTTCCAAGGTGATGGAAATGTGAGTAGACGTTACAGCACAGGTCGCCCTAAGGTTACAATGCCGAATGAGGGAGGGTATTTGTCAGTTACTGCCAAAAGAAGCTGACAAAGCACATCATCAGAGACCTGGTTCATCAGCACTCTTCAGCTACTGGTATGACAAATTCAAGGCATACCGTGAACAGACGCTTAGGGCACATTAATCTATATGCTCGTAGGCCTGTCAGATGTGTTCCACTTACGTAAACTCACTGTCACCTGTGGTTAACCTGGAGTAGAGAGCATGCATGTGGAGACCTCAACAATGGTCTTGTGTGATATTTTCTGACGAGTCCAGGTTTAGCTATCAGTCTGATTCCCCAGTGACTTTCATATGGAGAGGATCAGGTACCCATAACTACCAGGAGAACACCATTGAACGACACCGTTAAGGTGGTACAGGATTGCGCGTTTGGAAAGGAATTATTCTGTGTTAAAGAACTAACCTGCTTGTTCAGAATTTAACCATGACAGGCCACATCTATCGGGATGTCATTCTGGAACAACATCAACGTTTTTTTCAGTGCGCCATGGGAGCAGAATTTCTGTTTATGGATGACAACACCCGTCCTCACCGTGCAGACATTGTAGACAAATGCCTTCAGTCGGAGGATATCACCCATATAAATTGGCCAGCGTACTCACCGGACTTGAATCCTATGAAGCATGCGTAGGACATGCTTGGCCAACGAATTGCAGCCAGTCAACTCCCTTACAGGAACTTCGGAGAGCACTGCTTGATGAATGGTGTAATATTCCCCAAGATCAGATCGATAATTTGATACTCAGCATGCATAGGTTTTGTACGGCCTGTATTGCATCGTCTGGACGGCATACTGTGTATTAACCATCATATCAACCATATTATATTGGTTTTTGTAAATAGGTTCTTTTTTGAAATTTGCTCGAGGGAGTAAAAATCGCAATTTTTATTAATGATGTCAAACATATAGCATCTTTTTTGCTCTTTACACATAAGTCACATTTGTTTTGCTTCTGTCACTTTCTTTGCCAGAACTTGCATTATCCTTAATTTATGGACACGAGTGTATTAAAAGTTGAACTTTGAATTAGTAGGAAATTTTTCTCTTTGCCTTAACCACTTTCTCTCTCAAATACACACATAAATATTGCATGAGAAAAACTTCAATTTGTTCGCTCTTTCATGTCATCGTGTTTTATTCTCATATTCAAACATTAAAAAGGTAATGCTTAGATTTTGGGTAGTGGAATAATGTTGAGAATTATATAGAATTTTAAATATGTGATTAGAACTTGACATAACATTCATCATAACAAAACATTTACATAGATTTTTATTTTAACAGACCATTGAATCGAATATATTAAAATCTTTCTATTTAATCAGTAAAGGAAACTATATTATTTGTATCATACCTTGAAATTTCTTTGGTCTTGGAGCAGTAACCAGTGGGCAGGTTGTCCCTGGCCATCTTGTCACCAATTCTATAGAACATCATTGCTTATCTCAGATTAATAACCCTTCCGAGGGTCTCAATGGCGTTTACTTTCATGCTAATCTCTCTAAGTCAGCAAACTAATGCAATTGCTGTGTTATTTGAAATAGCTCTTGAAAGAATTAATAATGTCCTCATGGACGCTGTTCATGAGTAAACGGATGGCAATAGATTTGATGGTGTTAGTTCTGGGGGCGGCATTTTCGTTAGATTTCAGGATCAAGAAATAAGAACCCAGAGAATAAATCCAGTTTTCTGCTCAGTACTTCGAAGTGAACTTATCGCAATTTTAGAGAGTTGGAACTCCATGATGTTACTATTGCAGCTAAAGCATATTTGGATATTTTTGGACATTAGAGGTGCTATCCATCGCTTGGTGAGGGATAATACAAATACAGACATCCTGGGTAAACTAAAACAACTTTCATTTTCCCATTAGATCCACTTCCAGTGGATTTCGTCCCATGTCAACGTTGCCGGAAATGAAATTGCAGACAGTTTGGCTAGAGTTTGTGTTGGCGAGGTCACAACAACTGCCACTCTTCTTACTTATATAGAACTACTTTCTAAATATATGGCAATCAATAAGGTCCTTTGGATGGTTCCGCCAATACACACCTGGTATCAGAGTAGTTGCCCTGGTGGCTCCCTGGTTTCGGGCAACGGTAGACGAGATCAAACTGCTTTTACCCGTTTCATTAATGATCACTCGTCATCAATAACTTTTGTTGGAGACATTAAGCACTTCGAAATCTGCTCTAGGTGCTCTTCTGCACAAGCAACCCCTAGTCAGATTTTATCTTGTCTGGAACTTAACAGGAAAGATCTGGTTCTTTTAGTTCTCGATTTCTTGTGGGTGATTGAACTTAGGAACCTGATTAAGTTTGCTGGTCTCGGGGATTTGAGACAACAACAACAAAAAATAAACAACATATTATTTGTGCTAAGTTGTTTTACTTAAGATAATTTGTATAATTAATTTAACAAAAAGTTACTGCATTTTCAACTAATAAAATTTATTTAGATATGAATGATTAGAATTGTAGATATTGGCAATTTTTAAGTTGTGCACTGTTTTCTGAACTGTTTCAGTTCGTGACAGACTAGTTTCTTTTTGTCTAGAATTCTACTAACATTTTGGAGAGCTAAAATTTCAATTTTATTTTCTATTTATTGATTTTTTCTGTTAATTTACTTCGAGTCGTTGTCAACTATTTATGTCTATATTTAAATATTAAGACATAATTATGGCAACATAAAGGTAATAAATAAAGAATGAATCTTTCCACCTTAATGTTAACTTTTCACAGCAGTAACGATGCCAAATGTGGAATTGAGTATTCCTTATCTTTGTAATCATGAACAAAGAACCAACTAAAATATTGATGATGAAAAAGTCATTAGGTTATGAAATTTTAGTTTTTTATGGGTTTAGGTTTAACGTGCCATATAATTATTTTTAAACATAGAAAAACCTGTTTCATTTATTTTCGTTAAGCATTTGAAAACACATTCGAATTTTTCACAAATCACATATTTTCAAAATATTATTATTAAAGTATATTATTTATATTATTTGTAAATAATATTATTTCAAATGTATTTTTTTCTTGATGTTAAACGTTGCAGAAACTCTTCCAAAAGAATAATTCATGAGCATATTTATTAAAAAACTGCCGCATGCTACAATAAAAGAAATTTAGTCTCTAAGAGTATAAAGAATATGCATATTATATGCATCATAAAAAATATAATAAAATCATTGTATTCATTATTATTGTGAGTTTATAATTAATATTGCTATAAAAGTAAAGAAACACAAATAGTAGTTGTAATAAACAATAAATGTTTTAATCACAAAATGGAAGAAAATTTATGTGTCTTAATTATTCTGTTTATTCTGATATATTATTCATATTACTTTTGCTTTGTATTTTTCAAATGTTTTTATTTGTGGATCATCCTATGTAATTAAAGGAATCTGACTTTTGAGTTTGGCAACATTTTGTAGTGGTTTCTTGATACAGTTTAATGGGCATGGTGAGTAATGTGTTTTTAAGTAGAAACATTTAAATTTGTAAAATATTTGTTGAAGCCTTCTCAAATAGAAGTAGGGTACTATCTGTCAAGCTATTTGTTGTATGTGGTATTTTTTACAATTATAATCAATTATAAACTTGAATATCCTGCATTTCATCTCTTAAGAAATATCGTTTTAAGGCATAAAAGTTGTATTATTAGTAATAAGCAAGTTTTCATTTTTTTAAATAGTGAAAATAAATCTTTGAGAAAAGGAAAACTTTTGATAAAAAAAGCACCTTCCATTTTGCTATATAAAAATAAATATTCAAAGTTAAGGGAATATTAAAGAATATTCATCATCATTCTCATTTGATGCTCCCATATTTTTTCCTTTTTATTCATAAAATTCAAGCTCCTCGAGATAATTTGACTTAAATGTCGCTGAAAAGAAATTTATAAAGAATAAACTATACTCTAGATAACAAATTGAGAGAATATATGTTCCTTCATACCATTCAGATTTAACTTTATGATTGACTTTAAGGAGCAGGTTTTTATCCTTTGCTAACTGTATGAATTTTTATTTAGAATTGTTAGAAGTTTTGTTTGGTTTTGTCTTTTATTTAACAGAAAATTTATATCTAACTAAAAGAACACGCAGACATGTTTATATAATTATTTATAAATTAGAGTTCAAAGTGTACACCATTTTGCTTTGAAGTATTACACAATTGGTCTACACATTATTTCATTTAACATTTTAAGCTATTTCATACCAATTTTAGAGAAATTATATACTATAATACTGTGAATGAAAATTTCAGTTATTTTTACGACTCAAAATACAATCAGTTTAAGTAATAAATAATCTATGAAGTAAGTATTCTGAATTTTTCTTCTTTGTGTTGTATTTTTCTCTCTTTAACTTTTATATATAATGAAAATGACAAATAAGCATTTGACAATTGACAAGGAAATCATTTGATTTCAAATTATTCTTTCTAATAAATTCCTTTTTATTAACATTTTTCATGACTATTTTATTTATATTTCAAACTTTAGAAAATACTTCACATTGTTTTTAATTGGATTAAAAACAAATTTAAATTGAGGATATTTTTAATTCTGAAAAGAAATTTTTATGTATGAGTAAAATTTTGCTGCTAAATGAATAACCAATGAGAACTAAATTTTGGGCAGCATTTGCTGAATGATAAAATTTACATATCAAGTAAATTTTAGAATGCTTCTGTTGGCATTCATTAATAAGTATAAATTAAATTGGTAGTCAAACAAAACAATCAAAATATTATTTTATCAATTATTTTCCTTTTAATATCTCGCTTACAGTCATTTTGATTGCAACATTAAACAATTTATAAAAAAATTAACATACACACACATTGTATTCGAATACTTTTGAGCTTTTATACCATAAAACATATATTATTTAAAAATTAGCATATTTAAATATGTATATACATCACTGGCCACTCAAAGAACGCATGTAAATTATGTGAAATTTACATCATGCATCTGAGACGATGATGAGATATCCAAATATTTATAATTCTTGTGCATACGTATATCACAAGAATTTTTTTTACCACGTGTAGTACATATGTAGTGCTTCATAAAAGAAGAAAAATGTTTTGATTTAAAGCATTGGAAATAGTTTTTTCATGCGCTTCTTTGCGTAAGCTGTTTATGCCTAGTATCAGAAATTCTAAAGTCAAGTAAAATCAAAAGATATCAAACATCACCAGCGCAAAGTTCTTAAGTTTGACCGAAGAAGAATATTAACCAATAAAGACAACGAACTATGTTATATAGATATCGGTGATCATGATAGATGAAATCAAGGAACTGCTATGTTATTCTGTAATCGATGCTTGCAGGAAGAATGGCAGATTGATGAAAAAGATCATACGAATATCGTTGCATGATTGCACGCGATGATAGGCATATTGTGTGCATGGCAATGATGGACCACTCATCCATATAACGAACGAACAAAGGAATAGATTCAGTCTTTTACACATATTTCGGTATTAGTAGAATTCCACGTTCTTTACATCTGTGTGGAATATCCATTAGGCATCCATTGTTTTGTTTCTAGTTGACTCAAAACCACATGTGCTTGTACTTCTATTTATGTGATGAATGACGTAGATTGACAATGAAATGTAATAATATTTACGGATTAATCAAATTTCTTCTAGCAGCAAACAGTGCGATTGTAGGTTTTGAGTCAGTAGACACCGTAGTAATAGACTGCTCAACTGTTGGGTCAAGAAGTGGAGAACCATGTGAAGAAACACTAACATACTGATATTCGTTGTTTGAGATATTATTGAATTTCGTTTGGCATACTTTTAGTTCGCACCGCTGTTGCCATATACAGGCAGCGTTTCATCTCTGAGGAATTGGAGTTCATTCTCCTCCCACACATTCAGTGCTTATCATCCGCCATATCTAACAGAAAAATGCGCTACTACACATGGCACTCAAAGGTTAAGAGCTTTTCTATACACATCAGATTGAAATGCTTGGTCTGCTTGTTTTACCAATCTATGGGCAATCGAAAACACGTTGCCAATTCTTATACAATAATGGCATATTAATTTTGTTAATTAAATCATACTAATTTTTTCAACATACGGAAACCACATAGATTGTCAAAGATACATCCAAAGCATCCGTGAATATATACCAAGGCGTGTGTCTTGATTATAAACAATAATAGTGTCTACACTAACTCATCAGTTTTCGCATACTTCGCAATAGTCTGTAATTTCAATCATTTGATCTTTGTATAATGTGTTTATATATAGAGACAGAGGGGGGAGAGAGAGAGGAAGAGGGAGAAAGAGAGGAAGAGAGAGAGAGAGGGAGAGTTTTTGTGGAATTCAGAGGCAGGCATGACCTATATTTAGAGCAACTATACGTTTCCAGCTAGGTAAAAAAAGGGTATTTTAGTTAATTTACAATAAATATCCAGTAATTCAGTAAATACAACACCAATATGTAGTGTACTATTTCAAGCAATAGTTCGCTGGTTAAGTAGAAGCTGAGTTTTCAACAGTGACTCTACTATTCTCATTAACGTCAATAAATTCATGAAAATATTCTTTTATATATCTTATTAGTTACTGGAAACACATCAATTTCTTATACATTAGTCTAATTCAGTTTAGTTTTTGTCACATAATTTAATAAAGATTAGTAACCCATTTACTAGAAATGTAAGTTTTTGGCAATAAAGAAATGTAACGTTTTTTGAAAAATGTTAATAGATCATTTGTGTGTGTGTGATTGGTAGATCACAAAGAGCTTTACCATCGCTCACTCGATTCATACTTTTTATGATCACTGATCTAAAAGTACATAAAAGAACTTGTTCAAAACACTTTTATTTCAGGAATTTGAAAAGAGTCTTATAAAAAATAAGATGATTAGAGCAATTTAAAAAAAATTACATTTCTCCTGAATTACTTGATCTTGTGAAGTTTATTTATTAACATTTGCTTTCCCGAAAGACACTATGCTTATCTCTTATACATACACAAGAAATGAAGCACTATTGTTCAAAGCACAATACGCTCAGCGAGAAAATAGATATTTTGAAATCTAAAGAACAAAATAAAATTTTGATTATAATTCTACTAAAAGTGCAGTAGTCACCTTAAATAAAATGATTTCATACTATATGTATAGAAAGTAAAATATTAGGTGGTTGAGATCCTTGATTTTCATATGTGTTTGATATTTTGAAGTCATGACATTACTTATGGTAAAGGTAATAAATAAATATTGGCAACAAATATCAGAAAGACAATGATGAATTTGCATTGAATCAATAATTATGGTTTATATTCAAGACCCTATTTATAGAAGAGAGAGGCTTCCTAAAAACAAGAAACTATAGTTGCTGAACACACTATTACAAGACTAAAATTAATAGTTTAATTGAAATAAAAAATATTAAATGAAAACATTGCTAAATTCAAAAATCCAAAATACTGTGCTCATTAGGGCATGAACATCTCAATCTATGTTAAAAAAGAACACAATTGTGGGAAATTTCATCTAGTGAAAGTTAACGCGAAAACCACCATCTTTCATGGATTGTAAGCCGTATTCATCTATCTGAAAGGCAGAAAGCAATAAAAATTTATTTCATGTTATTGAATAGCGGATAGGGTATCAAGCATAGCTTCAGAAAAACACAGTTTAAATTAGTATGTGAATAATTAGAATTTAAGCCAAACAAAAAGAAATCAACTGAGGAATTTCCTGTTGAATTCGAATCTGTTGTTAGAATCTTTTCAGTATTGAAATATTATTTTTAAATTTAAATATATAGATTATTCGAACTTGATTCTTTGAGCATTACACTATTTTGAGGTAATGTATATTTTTCCAAATAATTATTTTCTGTTTAGTTTACGTGCGACTTCTAAGTAGTATAGGTTCTTTTGAAAGTAAAAATATTTGAAACCAAATGACTGGTGAAAGAAAAATAATCGTATTGGAAAATGTCAAGGAAATTTATTGAAATAAGTAAACTTAAATTATACGTACTGAATACATTAAATGTTCCCTGATACTGCAAACTTATTGATTTTTGATGAAGCAACTTTATTATCAATCCATTAATAATGAACAGAATTTTTGAGATTTTATTCTTTTTAATTTATTTAATAACCTCTTGGTTTAAGAAAAACAATACAAGGAAAAATTAATTCCATTGTTATCTTAAGCATACTGATGACTTAATACATCTTTTTATGTAGAAGTCTCCTCAACGATCATTTTTTCACGCAGAATTGTCGACACGAAGTTTTATTCGTGTGTGAATGCTTCAATTCCTATAAATATGACTGTTTACAATTTTATAAATGTGTGTGTTTAAACCTTTGAAAATCTTGCGAAAGAATGTTAAGGTCTTCGTAAAAGTAATTTCCTTTAATCAATTCATTTAAAATAATTTACCTAAGCAATAATTATGATGAAAGAGTTTTGGAAGAAACACACACACACACACAAGTATAACACACTAAAAATAACTTCTCTAGAATATAATTTCCATAATAATTGTTTACGTTAATAAATTTTAGAATTAACGTAGATATAATATTTTTAACTTAAATTGCATATTATGTTTATTATTTTGTAGTTTTCAGTATTATAAGAAAAATATTGTAAAAAGGAAGTTCATTAATGAATTGTACATTAATAATGTATAATTCATTCATTCATTCATTGTCGTGTGCCAGCTAGTCTGGCAACATGGGGTGCGCTGCTCCACTTTTCCAAATGAACCATATTTTGGTGTGGAGTCCGACTTCCTCAGTACACACATGCCATAGGGACCCGTTTATAGGGTAGGCAACCATTCACACCTCATTCATACAAGGAAAGGACAAAAACAGGATATATAGATAGAGAAAGTATATCCATGCTCGAACCGGGATTCGAACCCAGGACCTCCTTATCCATAGTCAGGCACGCTGACCACTAGACAAGCTGGTCGGCAATGTATAATTAATATATTTCTCAATTATACTGAATATATTATGTTGTGTATTATAAATCATATTATTTTTATACTGAAATAATCCAGTGAAATCCGATGGGAAAATATTAAGGCATTGAACTTTGTTTCTTAAAATTAATTCACTGAATAACATACTTGGAATGGTCGACTTTTAACATAATTCATAATGGTATACATAATTTCTTAGAAACTCCCTTATTTTCAAAGATTATGCACAATATTTATAACTTCTTTATCAGAGAATACTTTATATTTACAACCACAGATACCCCCGCATGTCTGTGGAACTATAATATATATATTATTATTATTTAAAATCAAAGTGCTCTTGATGAGACGTATCAAAAATGCATTCAATACTTCTTACGAAAGATAATCTTGATAAATGGTACCCTATCCGGAATTAACAGAAGCAGATGTTTTTCATGAGGATAAATGCCACACACTTAAAAAATTTACATGAACACGTATCCTAAGGGAACAAACATCATACAAAAACGTTTCACACTGTTTATATTGCTTCAATGTGAACCTTCAATATATCATATAAAAGTTAAATGAATTCCGGGCATTTGAATTTTGGAAAAATGCATACATTTGGTTAGATCTGTAGTATAAAGACCAATAGTTCAGTCTAATGAAACATTTTTATGATTATTACTTAAGAATTTTGATTGAAATTTAAACATAAATCAAAATTCTGGAACAAGTCAGTAGGAAGACTTGTAATATTAATCCAAAAATTTCAGACATTATCTATTTCATTAATTCATGTTTTTAATATATTTCATATTAAATTAAGCTTTTTTTTTAAAAATACTTTTTAAGAAATGATGGTAGGTTTATGAAATTGTCACATTTAAGTATACCAAGTATATACTTTTGCGTTCTATATGGCAAACAGACTTGTACAAATAGTTATAGTCGGCAAACTAACGCACTAGAAATATACGACGATACGCGGAACTCGAAAAAAGTTTCATACACGTCGACACGGGAACAAGTTAGTAAATTCATCAATTTATATATATATATATATATATATATATATATATATATATATATATATATATATACAGGGTGTCCAGAAAGGACTCCTGATTTCAAAATTAAATATCTCGAAAACAAAGATAGATAGAGGAATGCAGTAAAAGGTATGTTTATTGTGAAAGCTGTAAGAATTTTATGCAACAATTTGAAATAATAGTTACAAAAGCTGCTAACAGATGGCGCTGTACAATGTACAGCTCAAATCAGCATACATAAATGAAATAATCGTTGGAAAACATTCTTTGCAAAAAATCACATCACTGTGTTTTCAACGCTAACCTCCTTTCACGCTTCAATAGTTGCGCTTCGGATCACTATTTACACTAAACATTACGTATTACGATTACAGCGCCATCTGTTAGCAACTTTTGTAACTATTATTTCAAACTGATGTATTATATTCTTACAGTTTTTACTATAAACATACCGTTTACTGCATTCCTCTATCGATCTTCGTTTTCGAGATATTTAATTTTGAAATCAGGGAGTCTTTTTCTGGACACCCTGTATATATACATATATATATGTATATATATATATATATATATATATATATATATATATATATATATATATATATATATATATATATATATATATATATATATATATATAAGCCCACCGATGGCTGAGTGGTTAGCGCTCCTGACTCCTGAGCTGTGGGTCCTGGGTTCAAATCCCAGTTCGGGCATGGATGTTACTTCTTTTGTCTGTTCTCTCTGTGTTTGTCCTTTCTTCTGTCATGATGTATGAATGTGGCCCACCCTATAAGCGGGTTTGTGGTGGTATGACACGGGTAACGCTACTCGCCTCCGTGACATGGTTCACAGGTGCCCGCTGGGTAACGACAAATAAGAAGCAGTTTCTGGCCTTGTTGTGGCATAGGGTTCAATCCTCATTTGCCTGCCATTGGAAATATATATATATATATATATATATATATATATATATATATATATATATATATATATATATATATATATATATATATATATATATATATATATATATATATATATATATATATATATATATATATTAAATGATGCCTATTGGGTGAGGTTTCAGAAAAATTGTTTTTAGAGGAAGAACTTCTGCACAATGTAGCAAATAAAGCAGCACCATTTACTTGTTCCTTTTCAATTTTTCCCAGGATAAACTCCACAATGCTTGATTTTCTCATTTTTGTGAACATCATAGAATGCAAGCCTTTGAAGAAATATATTCCAAGCATTATTCACACACACATTCTGTTAATACTTCATATAAATCACAGTTTAAATCAGGCTATCATTGGAAAATTATTTATGTCAATTGAAGGCATGTTCTGATAAAATTAGATGATGTTTTCGGATTTTGATATCATTCTCGGAAATGGAAAATAAATGCGCTTTCTAATCCCGCTTTTTCAAGTGTTGATGGAAATTCACTCGAATCTTACCGCTTAGCCAACAATACCTCTTGGAACCAACCTTACCACTTGGATCTAACCTTACCACTTGGCCAAAATACGCTTTCATAACTCAATGACTAACACGCTTAGAATAGTTGAAAAAATATGAAAAATAAAAACGCGGGAGTCGGTTTATAATGCAATTTATCCAATACTCCTCTATGACCTGTTTCTAATAAATAACATGCATTTCTGATTTAAATGAAGTATAGTTGTAGCATTTTTATCTCTTTTCCTTTGTTGTTTTCTCATTTGTAATGCTTTTTAAAGAAGTTAGTTCCTTAAAACTTAATATCCTATATTTCTAGATATTTCAATTACGATAAAAGATAACCACACATTTACTGACATTTATGATAAAACTAATAATTTTAATTTCAAAGTTAATAAACTAATTTTCTGAAATTCAAACATTTCAATTAAAATTTATAAAAATATTATTTTTAATCAACTTAATCGAATATATAATATATGTAATAATTTAAACAACATCAATAAAGCATAAACAAAAAAATAGACTAGAAAATATTTTAACTCATAATGGCATTCCAACTAAATTTATTAAACACTATTTGGCTAGTAAAGCATTGCTTATAAGAGTGAAGTAAGGCGTAGTTTTATACTACAGAAGGGTCACCCAAGCCTTGAAGGTCTTATAAGAAGCTTGAAATGCCGATAGTGTTTACACTTAGTCGCTAATTTATATATTTGATGAGGTTCTTGCAGATTTGGACTTGTATTAAGATATGGTTTTAATTTGATTATTATAAATTAAATGTATTTTGGCAACATTGGATTTTGACCTATATATTTTAGATCATATTCTTCTTCCATCTCTTTTATTCTGGCTTGATATTTTGGTTTGAACTTTTAGGTATGGCTTTGGGGTGTACTGGCTGCTTTAAGACTATGTCTTGGGCTATTGCAGAAAAGCCATAATTTGTGCCAATGTGGTCAACACCCCTTGACGAAGCTGGCCATATTGGTACTTCATTCCATTTTATATCTATCTTTCTTTGATATTTTCCTTGATATTTTTCTTTGAAAATTCTTCCAAGTATTTTCAATGTATTGCTTTCCATTTAGTATTTTCAATGTATTGTTTTCCATTTAGTATTTTCAATGTACTATTCTCCATTTGGCATTTTTCATTGTATTTTATAAAATATACTATTAACTATATCTTAGTAATACTATTCTAGCTGCTTTTGCGCTAAATGTATTGCTAAGCATAAATGTTTTTTTTATATATTCTTGTGCTTTTCAGTTCTATATCTAACTTTGCATTATATATATATATATATATATATATATATATATATATATATATATATATATATATATATATATATATATATATATATATAGATATATATATAGATATATAACATTTTTTCTTAACATTACAAATTCTTACTTAATGTATACATAACTTGGTCAACACATACAATAATAATAAAATACAAAACCTTGCTTAAATGTTTGCAACACAAAAGAAAAAAGTTTAAAAGTATGGTTAACGTTTTAAAAGCAGTGATTATCATTCAGAAAGCAAGATTATTTAGAGCCGTATACAGCTAAAGTATAACTCCTCGGAAAGCGTTAGAGGTAAGGATGCAATGACAAAATGATATTCTTTTGAGAGATTATAAGCTTAATATTTCAAACAGTTGAGAAGGAAAGGAATTAAAAGATTTCAAATTATTTTAGCTCTGGTGCATTTTAAGCAGCATTTAATGAGATTTTTACTTGTATTTAGTTCTACACATTCTTTGTTGGATAAATGTGTTGATTAAAATGATTAAAACCCTAATTGAAGTATACTGGCTACTAATCCCTTCTTATATCATTCACCTACTTTCTTCTGATAAAATTTTCTACTTTTTTGTTTTGAAATTCTACATCAAATTGAAAGATCAATAAGAAGAGTCTTGAAAATGATTTTAGGTACGAATTTCGATTAATGTTTCGGTTCTTTATCCTAAGTTCTAATTTATATTTGTCAATAGACATTTATTTAAAGCATTTAATTTAATCCTAGTTTATTTACTTCAAAGATGAATGTACTAAAGCACTTTATATATTTTCAATCAGGATTCCGCAAAACAGAGTGCAATTATTTTGATTATTTGTATGGAAAATAATAAAATATTTTAATACAATTTTAAGAAAAATTAAAATATTTACGTTTATTAGTTAACAAATTACATGAAAATGTAATTATCAAATAAATAATTCTGAAAAATTAATCCCACGTAATGAAATTTTAAAACTTTCAGTTTTCGATGCAATTACATTTTTTTAATATATTTTCTTCCATATACTCTTTTTTCTTAAAAAAATAAAAGTAAAAACAGAAGAACAATATCAGACAAGTATTATTTTATCAATCGTTGTATAATTATTAACAAATTATACATACTGTCTTTCAGTCTAAATCAATGTATATATAGATAGTTAGAAACATAAAAAATCAAAACGAAATAACATGAGGAACTTTAAAGTTTTGAAATTTGTTCTGTTAAGTTTGTTAAAAAGTTGAATTATTAGCAAATTGAAGAAAATTAACGATTAGATTATAACAACCTAAATATCGGCTGTTGAGGCAAATTCTTGACCGTGTCTTCGAAATTTAAAATTGAAATAAATATTTTCAAGTATGATAATATCTTTATACTGTCTTCATAAATATTTTACATTCAGTTCTTAAGTTTATTTAGCTTTTTAGAATATCTATCAATATTTAAGAATAAAACTTAATAATATTCATCTCATTCTAATAAGGATTATTTATACCTGAATTAAAAATGTAAAGCAAACTAAGAAAAGAGTAAATTTTTTACATACTTCAAAAATTTCTACAAATATAGATTTTTAAAATGATTACAAAATTTTGTTTAATTTTTGAAAAATATCTTCTTTTTCTTACTACTTCCTGTGATCTGAAATCAGATCAGATCTAAGAGGTCACCCGCTTTTAATTGAAGATATATAACCAAACTATTCAAAACTGTGGGTGAACGATTCATGGTAAATGGAGAAAAAAGCAGCTTCTGTTGGTGGAAGACCCGAGGGAAGAAGTCTGACTTTGTCCTTTACCTTTATGCTTTAGCTGGGTATAATGGAATGGCCTTCACGCCTTGGGTGACCCTCCCAGGAGAAAGAATCTCCAGACGTACTTCGCCCATTCCACCCAGTGTCACCACCCTCGCCACGATGAGGCAGCATAATAGGACTTGGTGGATTAGTTACGTTTAGTGAAATTTTCTCAAAGGTCAAAGCCGAAAACAGCAAGACTTGGAGGATCCCACCTACTCATGACTGGTACGAACAAAACCATCCTGTGGCTGCCCTGGAGCTGAAGGGCAATAGGAAATTGCAAACCACCATTACCAGGCTCATTACTGGACATACTCGCACCCTTACATTCGTTCAGAGTCAGAAAGTGTTCCCTGTGTACCTCAGGTGTAATTTCCACCAAGCTTCTCTGGACCATCTGCTCTCCTGTCTGGGTTTGGAGAAGAGAGATCTTTTTGATAACCCTGCGCTGGTTCGGGACTTTCTCTGGGCGAACGATCTACTGGACTTGGTCTAGATTGTACTAGATCAAGTGGAATAAGGAACAACAACAACATAAGCAAACTATTCATAGCCAAGGGGAAAATGAGCAGTTTCGTTTAGTACAAACTACTTGTAGCCCCATAGGGTTGAAGTCTGACTTCACTCCCACGCCTTCGGTCTGCAGAATAGCAATACACCCTCTCCTAATATGGAGAAGTTACGCTGTGGTTTGGATCGGAGTTTTCCTTCTCTTAGGTATCATTTTTGGTATGGCTCCTACCCAACGAAGACCTGTCCGGTAAGGGAGACCCTTCCAGTAGCTAAGCTACCGTCGGCATAGTTCTCTGGTTTGCTGCAGCACGCAAGCCCACCCACCACGACAAGTTGAAGATACCATTGGGCCGGGGAAAAATATTGCATATTTAAATTAACATAACATTTAATGTGATACATCTCTGCAAATTTCTTCCAAAAAATTTAAATCATGTTATTTAATTGTAAAGTTTAATGGAAAAAAATTTGTCTGATTTGAATATCTACTACATCCTTCGCCTGCTCTCTATGATGCTTAAAACTATTAAAATGTTTTAAGTTCACTGCTGGACACAAAAATTGCAACATCAAGACAGGCAAGAGGTATCACAACAAAATTTATTTTGCACTTAATATGTTGAACAAGTATTACATGATTAAATTTATAGACTTCTGTGAAGGGCGGTTCTTGCCAAAATCAGTAGCCAGTGTAGCCGCCATTGATGAAGATCACCGCTGTCGCATGGCTCGGTATTGATACAAAGAGACATTTTAAGTGTTTTTGGGGTACAGCAGAACAAGCAGCTACCAAACGTTCCAAAGTTGATCAGGTGTGGCAGCTGAGGAAGTGATCTGGGTCAATCGTTGAGCAACCATTGATCACATATTTTCTATCGGTGAAAGATCTGGAGAGCAAGCCGGTAAAGGAAGCAATTCAATCTGGAGATTGACGAAGAACCCTTGGACAATACGTGCCACGTGTGGTCGCGTATTCCTCGGAGACATAGTACTGGCTGTTTAAAGTACCAACAATGCGTACTAGAGGAGAGAGAAAGTGATATCCAGTACCACCCCATGTCATAATACCCGGTGCAGGATCAGTGGGGCGGTACAAAACGCAACTGTTCAGCATTTTCTCTTAGGACTCCAATGCGATCATCACGATGTTGCAGAAAGAAGAGTGACTCGTCAGTAAGGACAATTTAATTCCATTCTGCAATCCATATCCTTCTTTCCTCGCACCATTGGTGGTGTAGAAGTCTGTGGTTCTGCGTCAAGGGTAGATGAAGCAATAGACATCTTGCTGACAGACTACTCTGGTGTAGAAATCGTCGAAAGGTACGCGCAGACACTCGATTTCGCGTTACAGACTGATTGTGCTGTGCTATGGTTCGTGATGTATCTGGGCAATCCGTCACTGCCACGCGCATAGTTTGCCTGTCATCACATGAAGTGGTCTACCAAGATTGTGGAAATTATCTTCCACAATCTCAGTATGCCATTATCCTTCCTCTGTCGAACTTTTGTACTTGATCAAAAAAATAATTGCTGTTTTTTTCGAGGCATATTTGATCGTTTTTTTTTGTTAAAAAACCACAAGAAAAGCACAATCACCGGATTTGAAATCGTCGAAATCTCCAAACCTCAAACAGCGCTTTGAAGTGGCGCCATAGGCACGCATGATGCACGTCTGCGCTGAAATTCTAATTGATTGCGTATCTCACCTCCGCTAGTAGATGTTGTAAATTTCATGTTATTTGCAAGCTTGATTCAGGATGTTGCATTTACTATGGCCAGCAGTGTAATTATGTAAAGACGAGTAAGAAGCATAATTGTGTGTAACATAATTTCTTTTTTTCCAATAATTGGTGTCTTTTTTTCGGATAATTCTATTCTAGATGAACTTTGCATAATTTCATCACTTAAAATTTAACAAGATTAATTGTTATATTGTCACACATTATGTCTAGAGAACAATTATTTTAAGGATTTTATGCCCATTTAAATCATTTAGAAATTTATTATCTTGCTATATGTAGTAGTGCCATTCAGAATTTAAGAAATAAATATATTATATTAAGTTTGCTTATATCTTTAATTGATCATAGATGTCGCTTTTGTAAGCAGATGTAATTTCTTCTATTTTCTCTAACAGTTTTTTTGTAAGTTGCAATCTCTTCTTCGTTGGTCTTGTTTATAAGCAACGTATTTTTGTTCTGTACCGCATTAAACTATTATAAACTTTCTACAGTTCGCTGCATTTTGTTTTCAATCGTATTTATAACTTTACGTATATAAAAAGTTGTACTATATACAGTTATCGGTTCCAGTAATGTTTTGAGTCTTTTGATTGTGTAAAATACAAAGTAATTTAATATTATTAAGCATTTTACAAATTAAAATAATCAAAGAATACAATATTTTACATGAAATGTGTTTTTGAGTCATAGATCATTCTAATCCATAATTGTAATTATATTAAACTTCATTTATTTTGAATAGGATGAATTTGTGAATGAAGGAAAAGTCCTCGAAGATTATGCAAATTGTATATTTCATGCCCGTAAGCAGAATTTTAAGTTTTTAACGTCAACACAGGAAATCTTTAAATAATGTTTAATGTATTTAAAACATAAAAATGTATACGTTACATGTAACAAATCTAGTATTATCCCTTGAAGATACAAAATTCAAAAAAATACTCTTCTAATATACAAAAATGTCCTTTAGAATATTTAAATGTTTATGTTAATGAATCCAAATAGAACTGGAAAAAATGATCAATATATTGTAGAAATGACAAGGAAAGAGTTTATGCGTTGGAGTTATAATAAGACGGAAAATATATTTGTGCTTATGCTCATAAACCAGAATCCAAACTTGAATATTTTTAGGAACGTTAAAGAAATAATACATAAAATAATACATGAAAAAATGATTAATATTTTACTGGAAATTAATACAACGGATATAAAAAATTTCTTATCGTTTCTAATGACGCAAAAGAGCATGTCCTACAGAAATTTTAGCTAATTGTTAATCCTCGAAATAATCACCACTGGTATCTTTTGCCAACGTGTTTTCAGTTGTGCAATACCCTTGGTAAAACTCGGGGGTTTTGGTTACAAAGATGTCCTTAAGTGCTTGGCGCATGTTTGTTTCATTGGTGTCAGATTTTTCACGAAGACGATTGTTCAGGGAATGGAAGGGGTAGTAATCTGATGGTGTGCAAAGTCATGTATGTAAGAAGGATGGCAAAAAGTCTCTCAACCAAGTCGCTTACTGGCAACCCGTGCGATATGTGGCCTAACATTATCGACCAATAATAGAACACCCTTGCAATTAACCAGTGATGGCTCTTTCTGTTGCAATACCTGTTGCACACGTTCCAGTTACTGCAAGAACCAATCTGCAGTGACCATTTGGCCCGTTGGTAGCAGCTCATAGTCAAACACTTAACAATTGATCCACCACACAGATACCAGATTAATCACTGAGGGAAAAATCTCTCGACCTGAATTTGTGAAACCAGTGCCGTACGTTCATTCACAGCACTATCCCCAAATGCTTGACATCTTTGGTGACTAGATGCAGCAACTGATAAGCCCACTTTGATGTTGCAACGCAAGCAGCCGAACAAGCTCCTTCGACACTTCCATTTCTCTGCGCTACTTTACAAGTTACGATTGATGAATGTACTAGGAGAACCTGATTTTATAATGACTGATATTTTTATTCTCGATTGACCGGTGTCTCAATCAGGTCATACACTCATTTGCATACATATTCTCACTTAATCCAATGGTCGCTTGTAAGCGGCAAGAACTTTCTTATTTACTTAATGGATATATGACTATTTATATAGGTTGACCAATACATAGTAATTCATTTTTCTCTATGTGTTTAAAGAGTTTTAAACAGTGCATACTTTCTTTTTATGAATACTTTAATATAATTGTTCAAATGAGAATAAAAAACATTTGTTTATTGAGCGAAAAATTATTTGAAAACTTTGCTGGAAAAGAACAGTAGTTTCTGCTATTATGCGTGAATAACATTCAGTGATTTTTTATGCTCTTCTATTCAAATTGCTAAAAAAATATATACGGTATTTATAGTTAGCATGTAGAAATTTTTTTAGGAAATAAATTATTCGTATTCTATTATGATATGTGCTCTAGATTTGAAAAAGTAATACATTTGAGAAGAAAATTTGACACTTGTAGCTTTTAAAATATTCCTGTTTTCCGCTTGTAAGGCATATATTAAGTAAAAATTTTTGTGAAACGGACAATATTTTTGGAATTTTTTTTTCTAAGGGCGTCAGAGATGTGTCAAAAGCATGATGTGACAAAATTCTGCATAGATAAAAAGTAATTCATTTCACATTGCTGCTTTATATAACTTAAGGTTACCTGAAAATTCAAAGTAAGAAATAAAAATTGAGAAAATCTTATTTTTTAAAAAAATCACGCATTATTTTTAATTATTTTTCTCTATTATACTCCCCACAGCAGCCAAATAACGTGTAAAAACTGCAAATATGGTATTGTAAAACCAAGGCTAGAACATAGAATTATCAATGCAAAATGATGGACTATATTTTTTCATCTGTTTGAAAATAATTATAAGGCAGATCCATCAAAATAATTTAAAGCTATACTCAAATTTTTATTACTTTTGCAAATTTATATCATCAATTAAAGATTCAAGTTTAATTTAACTTTTTTTGTGATACTTTGAGCACAACATATCAAAGTATGAAGAATCTTATAATGTGTAATGTCTCGTTTCAAGTTTTTATGACAAAAATTGATAACCCCTAATTTTCGCTGAAGAGTAGATAACAGTACAGAGGGTAAAATGTGCCAAGCATGCGATAAAATGGTGCGATAAGTTCGCCAAACTGGCTTAACGGTTCGAATTACGTATGAATGACGTGCTTTTCGTTTATGAGGTAACGTGATCGCGTGACATGCGCTTTTTATATATAACCCCATAAACTATTACAGAATAATCTTGAAGCATTGAGTTTCGATATTCGATTTTTGGAGTTTGTGTGTTGCTTGCGAAAATTAATAAGTATGGATGAGGATATATTGATTCTACGTTTTCGCGGAGTACGTATGGAGAAAGAATCATTGGGCAAACATAAATTTTTTAGAGGCGATAAAAACGGTGTATTCGCCGAAAAGTAACGATTCGGAGAGCGATGAAGATAAGGTGAGTTATTTTGTTTTTCATTACAATTTTATTCCTATTTAGAAACTAAATTTTTTATAAAAATGAATGTTTCCATAAGTAAATGACTGTTAAAGTTGCGTGTTTTGCATGTTAATGTTAGAATGTGCCGCGTACTGAAATTTCTTTAATGTGGGTGTAACTGCTCGATGTATTAAAATTCGAGTTTAAACAAAAAGTGAAATTTGTTAACGTTAGAAATTTAGCTTTATTGCCCGGTTGGCACTTTAGTAGGTAGCGCTACAGTGATGCTTTTTTTAAGGTGGGCACCGTTGCTGGGTATATTAAAAGTCGAATTTAAATAAAAAAGGAAATTTGTTAACGTTAGAAATTTAGCTTATATTTATTGCTTATTATTTATAACAGTAAAAGCATGGTAAAAGTTTGAAATGGAAGAATAAATAGAAATTTAACCAAGCCACGTTGTTAAAAGCTAAGTTTTACTGGTAAAACCTAAGACTTAACATATTTCGACTTTTACTGTTAACATATACAAAAGATTTCAAAAATTTTTTTCTGATTATCACACTTCATTTCAGACTTTGGTCAAATATTGCAATAAGCATTTAAAGCAACTCGTGTAACGAGGAGACTATGAAAGATGTAAAATTTAAAATGTACATTGAGAATACTGTTAAGTTGCAAGAAGTATTTCTTTTTTAGACACAACCAAAATATTAAGTTAATTTCTGTATTTTATTTCATTTTCTTTCCTATTTGTAATGCATCAGCAAATGTGTAAGCATAGAATTTCTTTCTATGTTTCCACGTTGTTTATATGTAGGAAATATCTTACATATAATATCTTAATATGAAGACTTATAGCGATAAATATTAAACATATTGAGACTAATAGGCTAGTGGTTAGGGCATCGGCCTTCCGTCTGGAAAGTTTTAATTTTTAGAGTGACTTTATTCGTTACTTTTAGGGAATGAAACTAAAAATTTAATGATGTTGAAGAAAGATTACCATCAACACAAGCATCTCTAACAACTTAATGAATTTTGCAAACTAGGGTCATGGTAGCCTAATGGTTAGGGTATCGGCCTTCTGTCTGAAAGGGTGGGGTTCGATTCCCAATGCCGCCAAAGAAACACCGATTACATGCGATATACGCACTCGTTATATAAATCTGTGGAATCTAAAGTCCTGTGATCGATCGTTGAGCAGTTACCATGGGTGTAATAGTCAGGAGAAAATTTTCTTCCCCTTCAAATCAATGTCAAAATTGAAGGAATGGATTCTCTGGTGATGCCATCTATCAGAGGAGTTATGAGGAAAAGTCGTACTTTCGCTTTCATAGTGCTCGGGTTAAACGAAACATGCAGTCTACTGACATAAATTCACATAGACTACGGCATCGCAAGCTTGGATTATATAAGTATCATAAGTAACAACAACATAAACATGAGACTAAGAGAATAATAAATTATTTTTCATTGTTGTTTAAAACAACAAACGATAAAAAAAATTCCCCATGATTTTATTTTTTTTATTAAAAGACCAACATTTAAGCATGCATCCTACAATTGTGTATGTGTGTAATGGTATTTTGTTCATTTGTCATTCTTTGTTACCAAATAATGCTATATCTACTGTTTTATTCACACATCAATCACAAAAAAATATTCCATAAAAGGAAAATTTAAATACATTAAACAAAAATGCATACTTAGTTTCATGCAGTATACATTAAAATATATCTATTATAATAGATATTTGACAGCTAAAAATAAAAAAAAAAAATTATTTTGTTCAGTGAAGAATTAAATGAAACTATTTTCATAAAACTTATATTTTGTAAACTTTAATTAAACGAGTTGTAAAGATTTTTTAATTTATTTGTAAATTGATATAAACTTTATCAAAAATACTGAATGAAAATTATATTACAAAGAATTGAAGAACAATTCGTAAGTTCTACCGAAATATTATTCTCAAATATTTCTAAAGTTTGTCTAACAAGACAAACCTTAGATATATTTCTTGAGAATTGAATTTGTACTTTATGTTCACCGGAAAGATCAAAGAATGTAACTGAATTCCATAAGAATGGATGAGAAAAATATAAATTACAGCTCCTTGTTAGAAATAAAGAAAAGTACAAATTTGATTACCTTTCATATAGATACTTGCGGCAAAAATCATTTCTACAGAAATTTTGCTAAATTTTTATAGAAAGATTTTGCTCCTTTTTCTCACTGTGTTTAGTAACAAATCTGATTCAGAATCAACGCAAGAACGATAATAGTTTATTTTTATAACTTTATATATGTTTGGGAAATTAACTATATCTAGAAATTTCAAAATAGTTTTTATTTTTTATTATAAGATGATAAAAATAATGTAGTAAATATTTAATTTTTATTATAATGTAACTTTAATTTAATTATTCTTATTCATTATTATATTCATTATTATAATAATCATTATTATTATAGCTTATGATTTTATTTACAAAAAAATGTATACCAACATTGATATTTAGTGTTATTTATCTGATTTCTTTTTGGCTTACAATGATGTAAAGTGATTATGGAAGTGGTGTTGTGCCATCTGCCTCTAAATTGAAGTTTTTTTTGAGTGTGATGAAAACTTAGAAACTATAGTTTGATTGCTACAAAGCATCAAAGCCTTTTTAAAATCTTATTTATAACTTATTTTAACAATAACTATACAATAACAATATTTTAACTTTTATAACAATATATTGTTCAATTTATTGTGCATCTTCAGTATTCTACACTGCTGGCCACCATGAATGCAACACCTTGAAGCAAGCATGAAAATAACATGAAATTTACAACATGCATTAACGGTGGTGAGATATGCAAATGATTGAAATTTCAACGCAGACGCACATCACGCACGCCTGTGGTGCTACTTCAAAGTGCTATTTAAAGCTTCGAGATTTCGACGATTTCTATTTCAGCAATTGTGTTTTTCTTGTGTTTTTTTCAAAAAAAAAAGACTACAATTCTTTGTAGAAAATAAGGATAATTTTTGATAAAGTATCCGAATTCAACAAAGGAAAGATACCTGTGGACCAACTGAGGAAGAGTGGCTGACCGAAATTATGGATTATCTTTCAGGAAAATCGGTAGTCATAATGGACGAAACCAAATAATTGTAATGCGGATTGTTGGACGTAGGAGGAAACGGTGGACCAACGTGTTCAATCGCATCCATCTCAGTGCACCATTTCACGTGATGAGAGGCAAATTGTGCACATAGCAGTGATGGATCACTCAGCCATATCATGAACCATAACCCAGTCCATTCAGTCTGTAACGCATCATACAGTGTCTGCGAGTACCATTGGAAGCCGCTTACAGCAGCGTATTCTGTTCGTAAAACGTCCATTGCTTCGTCTACCCTTGATGCAGAACCACAGAAATCTCCACCTCTAATGGTGCATTAAAACAAGGATTTGGATTGGAGAATGAAATGAAATTGTCTTTATTAGCGAATCCCGCTTCTGTCTGCAATACCACGATAGTCGCATTCGAGTCTGGAGACACCATGGAGAGAGGATGCTGAACAGCTGCGTTATGCACCGTACCACTGGTCCTGTACTGGGTATTATTGTATGGGACGGAATTGGATATCTTTCTGGCACTCCTCTAGTACGCAATGCCGGTACTTTAAACAGCCAGCATTACATCTATGATGTGTTGGAGCCTGTTGTCCTTCCTTAAGTTTAGAGTTTTCCCACAGCCATATTTTAACAGGATAATGCGCGACCACACTTGGCACGCATTGTCCAAGGGTTCTTCGTTAATGGCTAGATTGAATTTCTTCTCTAGCCTGCTCACTCTCCTTATCTTTCACCGATAGAAAACATGTGATCCATGGATGCTCAACGATTGACCAAGATTACATCCCCAGCTGCCACACCAGATCAAATTTGGCAATGTGGGGAAGCTGCTTGGTCTGATGTATCCCAAGAACACGTCCAATGTCCCTTTGAATCATACCGAGACATGCGACAGCGGTGATCTCCGACAAAGGTGCCTTCTCTGGCTTCTGAATTTGGCAGGAACTACACCTCTCTGAAGTCTATAAATTTAATCATTTAGTACTTGGTCAACATGTTATCTACAAAATAAATTTTTTGTGATATATCCTGTTTTTCTTGGTGTTGCAATTTCGGTTGCCAGCACTGTAAAACCTGAGAAGTTAAATTACTCGCACATAATGCAAAATTAACATCAAGAATTTAAAATAAGTAATTTTACATTTCGTAATTCAGAGTCTTGAGCTGGTAGTTGTATGGTAAACACCCTGTTTTTTCACTTAGTTTTCTCATCTCGATGTCAATGTGTATAGTCGATGTTATTCTGTTTGAACTGTATGTTTTTCTTCATTGGATTTAGTTTTCAGAAAGTGACCACACTGGGGCAAATGAATAAAAGAAGCTATCAGATCTCCAGTTCAATTATTATAAAAATTAAAACAAGATATCTTCTAGTTTATGTACTAACATTTGCCGCCCGCCCTGTCTAGTGGTCAGAGTCCCTGACTACGGATAAAGAGGTCATGGGTTCGAATCCCAGTTCGGGAATGGATGTACAATCTCTCTCTATCTATCCTGTCTTTGTCCTTTCTGTGTATGAATGTGTTGTAAATGTTTGCCTACCCTATAAACGGGTCCCTATGGCATGTGTGTACTGAAGAAGTCGGACTGCACACCAAAATAGGGTTCAGTTGAAAAATGGAGCAGCGCACCCCATATTGCTAGCCTAGCTGGCACACATTTTATTAATTGATGATAAAACAAGAAAATTTCTGAAATATAGAATGAAATATTTTGAGCAATTTTTTTTAATGACTGTTTATAAAAACATTTCACGAAATATTCTTACGATTATTAAAACCGAAAGTCAGTATTTTTTCCATTACAATAAAGTGCACTTCATTACATAATTTATCCAATAAATATTACTAATTGAAATTTTTAATTTTTATTTCAATTAATGTCCTTGAGATATACGTAAAACGTTTTAGACATTATTGAATTCATGGAAATATTGTTGATTGGCAGCACAAACAAAAATTTCCAAAAAATTATAGTTTATTTTTTCAATGTAAGTTTTGTGTTTCTTGAAATTAGAAGAGTTTCATATTTAATTAATAATGTAATATTAAAAAATAATGTAAATATGGACAAAAATTAGTCACATGATCAAATCACACTTATTTTTAATGTTATGCAAAGGAAAAATTCACACAGAAGAACTTTATTTTTTTCCAACGGCGGGCACACACTTGAGTGATTAACACTATGCCACAACAATGCCAGAAATTGCTTCTCACTTGTCGTTACCCAGCGGGCACCTGTGAACCAAGTCACGGAGGCGAGTAGCGTTGCCCTCGCCATACCACCACAAACCCGTTTATAGGGTGGGCCACATTCATACAACATCTCAGAAGAAAGGACAGAGAAACACAGAGAGAACAGAGAACGAAAGAGACATCCATGCCCTAACCAGGATTTGATCCCGGGACCCACAGCTCAGGAGTTAGGAACGCTAACCACTCAGCCATCGGTCGGCCAGAAGATCTTTATATAAATATCAAAGTTCATTTGTATCCTTTGTCCAACGAATGAGAGATATATTCAAGAAGTTTATGCCACTAAACACTGTATGAAAAACTTAAAAAAAATTCCCTACTGAAAACAAGTTATAGATAAGCACGCAGGGATACTGCTCTGAGAACGAAGTATGTAGAAAAAAATATCACGTGCTTCACATTTTCCTTAATCTGGTGGCGACAGTTTAGGAACTACAAGAATCAATTTTCAATGAAAATTGATTATGCAGCCTAAATCAAACTTCTTTACTAATGACCAAAAATTAAGCCATTTTTCATAAATATAGTTTTTTGAACAAAAAAAGAAATGTTTGGAAAATATGAATATATGTGAGGCGTTATAGGTACAATTTGCAAAAATTAAAGAGCAATAAAAATGCTTCAATGCACTTTTACTATGCTTTTTATCCAAGGCCGTCTTGATCATTAAGATAACCACGTAGATATCATATCATTTGAGTTTCCTGACATTTTTGTTTTTCTTGCATTTTGCTTAATTTAAATAATTCGTTTGTGGGTATTGTAAATTTTAAAGTCTTATTTTTAAATGTAAAGCATTCTAATTTTATGAACTGGGAATAAAGTGATGGCTTATGCAAGTTCACATAAGAAAAAAAAATTATTTGCCAAACTGCTTTTAAATGTTCAAGATTAAACTTCTTTAAAACTCTATTAAAGTCAATATGGAGACATGCTGAGGTACGAAATTAATTGGACAAGTAAGAAAAGTAGAGCATCATAGTATGATGAGACATAAATATGGCCACAAAATGGAACAGTAAGTGAAACAAGAGCAGCATGTGAAACAAAAATAAAAAATAATCGATACATTATTTTATTGAAAAAATATCCAGTTACGGGGATTTGACGACTTGAACATTCCTCTTTTATATTTACTATGTCAAAACGTAAAAAATTCACCCACAGCAAAGCAGAAGATTTGGAATACCTGTTCACAACAATAAAAATGTGTATCCTTTATATGGAGATGTAACAAGATGTGACTTTAACAGTAATGATATTACAAAACGAAAAACCGAATTAGGTAAGAGCAAAATCTGATTGGCCAGTTATCTAATTTATTATGGCATTCTTAATTGATATGCATTGTATATCTTAAATAATTTTATTTCTCACATAATTTAGATATTTCTCCCCCTCAAGTCCCACAGGCTGCTTCAAAGTGTGCTCCAGTAGCCGGTGTGGGGGTGTACCTGGGCGGAGTGGATGATGTAGGTCGGGAGAGTAATCAATCTCCTGGTCGGACCACCCAAGGGATGAAGGCCTCTCCAATATGCTCAGCTAAAGCCTGGGGCAATGAAGCCAAGTCAGACTTCTACCTTCTGTACCCCAGTCTTTTAGACAACAGAAGCTGCCCTTTTACTCCATCTATGATTACGAGTGCCAGATAGTACTGGTATCGCAATTAATAACTAACTCAAGCATCTCTCGTCCTTCCGAGAAGTTCATTTTCAGTGGTTACTTTTTCTCATGCAGACATCCATGGCAACGAAACAGCAGACTTATTGGCTACAGAGGGTTCTTGGGAACATTTAAACGACCTTAATTCTTTAACCTACTCTAAACGTTCTTCGATGGCTTCAAGATCTGACAGTGCCTCCTGAAACAACCCTCCAGTGCACCACTGGTATCATGATGACCTCTCCATCATGATACCAGATCCATCATACACCATCATGACCTCTCCATCATGATACATGGGAATGAGACCTGGAGGGGTTTTGTCCCCCCAGTGTAGCAGAAGGGATCAAACAGCCATTGCAAGATTTCAAAATGTACATTTAAGATCTCAGTGTTACAGTAACGGGAAAAAGACCTTTCCTATCTGCGTGACATGTTTTAGAGAACAGGCGACTCCAGATCACATTTTGGATTGTCTGGGGCTTCCCAAACTAAATCTATATAGAAACCCGATTATGGTTTTGGACTATTTGAGAGTGAATAAATTCATAGACCTGGTTTAGTTCTGCTAAAACCAGGAGATAAGTAACAAAAACAGCAACAGATATTTCTCAAATTTCTATCACTTTTCAATTTAAAACCTTAAACTATCAGCTGAATAATTTAGCTTTTAAAACTCAATGATTTCATAGAGAGAATGGAAATGATTGGAGCATCTATAATCGTACCCTATTTTAAAATGTTTTAAAATTTGTATTACATTGTCACATCTAACTCTGAATTATTCAAACTAATTGTTTACATTGTTTCAAAGCATTCTGAAGATATTAATGATAGTTTTGGGCATATACTTCGATATGAAATTTTTCTACATAAAAGACTTATCAGGGTACTATTAATAAAACTAATTGTGTGCAAGTTTTGAAATCAAATTTTCTTCATACACTTAACTCCGAAGCACGACAGCACGTGTGGGCCAAGGCCTGCAGTGCACGTAACTGTTTTCATGACCGAGGGCCCTAGGGTGGGAAGCGTATGTCCCAGCTAGATGGTCAGCCTAACATGAGACCCCAGTGTTTAATTCCCAAGCATGCTTGGTACTCAGTTCATTGACTCACTGAAAGGATGAAAGGCTGAGTCGACCTAGCCCAGCCCGAGGATTGAACCTAGGACTAATGCCTTGGGAGCGTCAAACGCTACCACTAAGCAACCGGGCTTCAATATTCTTCTTAATTATATAGTATTTATTTTTAATTTCCCACAAATAAGCTTTTCTTATTGTTTAAATTTATTTTTACTGAATTTGAGTTAAAGTTGAGTCATTAAAGGAATCAAGTTTTGATCACGTACGAGAATCAAATAATAGATTGTTTAAATTCTATATTTACGAATCAGTTAATAAAAAAGAATAGATTTTTCGTATAATCATTCGCAAAGTTATTAAAATTAAATATGTTGATCACAAAGTCTAAATCTCTACTACATCAGTTGAATTTTATTATTATTAATATTAATATTTTTGCATCATTTTTATCAATGAAAAAATAATTAAATACATAATTAATCCAAATCAAATATCAAATTTATTTCACTTGTAAAATAATTAAGTTTCAGTTGAAAATAACTTGGGTCTTAACAAATTTATTCCATTCCCAAGAAATATTAATTTTTGATGTTTTTGCCAAGAAAAATAAATTATTAGTTCCTTTATGAAAAAAAAATATTGAATCCTTTATTGAAATTTATAAGATTTTATTCTGACTTAAATAGTATACCGAAATTTGATGATATTGTCTTATTTCTCTTTAGTTTCTTATGAATTGCTTTTCTCCTAATATTTTACGTTTCCTTCATATTGAAGATGTTATTTATTTATCAGTGTATGTAGTAGAGGAAGAGATATTTGTCAATGGATTAAAGTTGTCACATATTTCCAAGCAAATAAATAAATAACGTTGAAATAGTATGCTTCTACTGTCATTTTCTTCTCCCTGACTTTTAAAAATGTCAAAGGAAAAAAAAGATTTTTTCATAAACTTTTTGTTAGCGTAATAAATGACATAACCTTACATCACTATACATCCACATTTAACTTCATGATATTTTTATGACATCTATAATTCACGAGTACGCAATTTACGAAGTAAACTATTTATACATTCGTAAATTAAGGAAAATGTAATTATCGAAGCGAATTATGTGAAGGGAATTTAAGTAGATTATAAATTATCTGTACCTCATATAGTTTTCTTCATTTTATTCGTTATTTATTCAATATTTTTATGTGTGTATGTTTATAAATGTATTTATAAACATACACATCACATGAATCATGAATTATTCATGAATCACAAATTTCATGAATAATATTTATTAATTACAATACATGAGTCATACAACAATATCTTGATGTTGTTACTTATAGCACTTGTACAAGCCAAGCTTGCTCTGTCGACAGCTATGCGAATTTAAGTCAGTAGGGTGCGTCTTTCATTTAACCAGATCACCACGAAGGTGAAAGTACGACTTTGCTCTAAGCTACTCTGATAGATGGCACCACCAGAGGATCCACTCCCACAGTTAGAACAATATCTAAAATAATGGAATACAAAATATTTTCATTTCATTAATTTTTATTATTGCTGATATTTTTTTAACAACTTATGTAATCTATTTCATTAGATATTATCCTACAAGCGATAATTAAAATAACTGTTTAGAAATAATTCAAAAGGTTACTTGAGTTGGAACATCCTATAACATTTGACTCATTCGACGTAATCAAAAATAGTTGATTTATTGAGATTGATATACAAGATGAAGGCTTAGAGTAAAAAAATAAATCAAAAGATAAAAATGGAAAAAAAATGAAAGAATACATCTCAACTAATATTAAATTAGTATTAATTGGTTATATTTAGATGTTGATACATCAAAACGCCAGTCATTTTCTTTCATTGAGAATATGTAGTATAAATTCAGGATGCAATATACTTAATGTAGTATATTGCATCCAGTTGCAATAACATTATAGTATGTATAACTGTCCCAGATTAATAGATTTAAGAATATTTTCAAGTTTAAGTTTTTTGCACATTAGGCATTTAATTATACATTAGGCAGATTTTTTTGCATTTTAAAGATTATTGAAGGAATATATCCTAAAGCAACGTTATTAGTAATAAAAGTAGCTGATTTTAGACAGGTAAAAAAATCTACAGAGATTTATTCCAAAAGATTCCGGAAAGGATAATTGTTTATGCTGGAGTTCTACCTTGAATTTTGGAGGAAAAAAAGGACTATAAGAAATTGGTAGCTACTTCATGATTTACCTCCCTCCCAACTATTTTTGAAAATATATCATAATGAGAAGAGATAAGTGTCTGGTATCATTCCCAAGAAAAGTGAGCTGTGGATTGGTTAGTCAACTACCATAAAAAGCAATACAGTCGAAAACAAGTTTTAACAACTTTTAATTACAAAACGATAATTTCTTATGAAATTTTTCCTGAAAAATCAATTAATCAATCAGTATTTTTAAAATGTATGCTTCTTTGATAAGGAAACATGATATGACTAATTAAGAAAAAATAAGTAAGAATAATGATTTATATACAAGGTTTGTCCAGAAAATACGTATAAAAGTCGAATAATAACTTTTATTTTACAGTTTGAAGTCACCGCCAGGTGGCACTACTGTTGTAACCAACCCCATCAACGCTCAGTTCGAGTCAGACCGCTCTGTGTGTAAATAGGAGTGTGCGGCTGCTTGTTGAATGTTACCCTTTTTCACCTGCCGTCGGTATGAAGTTCTCTCTAATTGAGGAACGCGCATCAACATCAAGTTTCCTGCAAAGCTGGGCTAGAATGGCCGAAAGGGAGCAGGTGAATCCTTCATCACGACAATGCGCCTGCTCACACGTCGCTCTTTCTGCTTGAGTTTTTGGCCCGAAGCTCAATAACCGTGACAGACCACCCGCCTTACTCACCCGATTTAGACCACTTGTGACTTCTTCTTGTGCCCAAAATGCGAAATGTTTCTTCGGGGGCGGCATTTGGGAGATGTGGAAGGCATGGCAGAAATGACACGGCAACTGAACAGCATCACAACTGAAGACTTTCAGCAATGTTATCAACAGTGGAAACGGCGTTGGCAGAAGTGTATCTCGTCTCAGGGTGAGTACTTTGAAGGAGACTAAAGTTATTATTCATCTTTTATGCGTATTTTCTAGACAAACCTCGTATTTTAAATGGTTGCTATGGCCAGGATTAACCTGCATAACGATGTCTCTCACACCATTTAATAACACATGAAATATCTACATAATCACAAAAAAATCAAACATTCAACATATTCTCGCCAATTATTTTCCGTTAGATTTTTCTTTCTGATGCATTTGATAGTCATGAAAATAAAGTTCTTCAATGACTAGAAAATACATAAAAAAATTGTAGATTCCTGTGACAATTATCCTGAAAAGAGATGACTGTATTTGAATTTAAGTATTATCTTTATAAAAACTGTTCAGCTCTGATCAGGTTTAATTTGTGTAAAATAAAATTATGTTCTCAAATTAATAAAAATATATTCTTTTTCAAATTTCCCCTTAAATAACGACTTTCGTTTGTTCAGATTAAATTTGAATGAGACATTAGTGAAAGTTTACAAATTGATTACTAAATACGACTTATTGCTTTTGATATTAAAATTATTAAATTTGTTTTCACGATTTTTAGAAATTACATAAAAATGGTTATTAAAAGTTGTGGGAGTCAAAATGATAAATTCGTTATTTTGAGACTGCATTCTAAATATATATTCCGAAATTCATTATAAATGAATATTTAATTAATTGAATAAAATGTTAAGCAAAAAAATAATTAGCTTATAAAATAGATTTTAATTAAAAAACAATGGTTTTACATTCAGGTTTAAATTTATGAAAATTAGCCAGTATATTTCGCATCAAATTATTAATAACATTAAAAATAATAGTTATTAAATGAGCTCGCAAAGTTCATGTATTTGATGATGGATAACTATTTTCATATTAAATCAATTGATATTTAACTTTAAGAATAAATAAATATGTAATATAATGAGACCAAAAGGACTAAAACATTGTTTTTTATCCTTTTTTCATTAGCAAAACATTTTGTATGTAATACGTCTTCTTCGCGATACAAACATTTTGAAATCAAATTTTACAAATAAATTTTGTAAATTAATATTTTTATATATTATAGTAGAAATGCATAGAAATGTTGTAAATATTGTCACAAAAGTGTCACACATTTAAATAACATATAGTAAATAATTATTATTTTAATCTATTTTGATATTTAAAACAGTAAGAGTTTATGTAACTTACATAATAAATTATGTAATAATATGATAGTAAAAAAATATAGAAGATGTAGTCAATGAGAGATAATTTGTTTTATTATCTCTACCCGTTTTTCTTCATATTTAAATAGCTTCATTTTTATTGGTGCTAAAATGTTTCTTTCTCAAATAATTGAAATATAAAACTTCCAAATTATAGCAAGAAAAATACGGTTAAAAAATGCATTAATATCACTAAACTGAAAAAATCTTAGTTATTTTTGATTTAGAATAATAATGACTAATATTTGATATCATAAGCTTTCTGACTCAAATATATATACTTTTCAGTTATGATTTTAAAAATTTTCTATCAAATCTGTTCAGAAATCGATTATCTTAATATATTCTTTTTCTTCACACGTAAAAAACTTCAAAAATGAAAAAGTAATCAATTTTTCCTTAATAATGCCGTAATTATTGGAAGTTTTATAACAAATAAATCTATTAGTTTCACATGTTTTATGTCTTTTACATTTTAATCTCTTTTAAAATCATTATATATAAATAATATATACATATAAGTAATAGTTTTTGCATCTTCAATTGTCTTTTAAAAAAAGCGATATGAAATAGTTTATCAAATGGAATCGATAAAAGAGTCAGGATTGATTTTATTTTAAACCATTATTAATTAGCTTCTAAAATGATTTATTTACCTATTTTACTGTTCAAAACAATTATTAGACTAAATTTGTGTTTAAAAGTATCTAAATATATTACTTGTATTTCCAAAGGATAGATTTCAATGAATATTATAATTAGGAAAAAAGTACAGAGCTAAACATTTTTTTAAGTAAAGCTTATTTCAGTTTTTTTTTTGTGTTTCAAAAAAGCTTAAGTAAAGCAAAGCCATTAAAAGAAGTCGAAAACAAATTTAAAGAAAAGATTAATTTAAATTTTATCTTAACATTCTAGCAGCAAATGAATATAAAATTTAGTGAATAAGTACATTTTATTCTTATTTGAACACGAAAAATGCATTTTAAAAAATTTGGCATTTGAATGTTTCCCTGTAAACCAAGTTGTAAATAACCCCCTCATTATCTTCAAATCCAAATAGTTTATAGAATTGAAACTTAATTCATAAGTTCTTTTTTATGCACTAAGCAGCACAAAATAACATTTTATTTAAATATTCAAATTTGAGTATAAAAATAGCCCCTAGGCTTAAATATTTCTTTTTGCTTTTACTGTGTAAAAGGTTTGCTTAAGTTTTGAAATATTATAATAGATGTTGATAAATATATAAATATGCGTAGAGCCTTCAAACATTATCAAATTCAGTTTAGATGCTTAAATGGCCAAATTATAAAGTAATTATTCTGTGTAAAGGTTGTTAAAATTTCCTACTGAAAGCGATAATGCATATTATTGCAATCCTGAATCTACTCTCTTTTAACGACATGATCATTATTATAATTGAAAGGATAATGGTTGAGAAATTATCTTGCTAATAATTTTCACAATACATTAAAATACAATTTATACATTTGATAAGCTTTCAACAATATTCTGAAGCATAATTTATTTTATGATTATCTGAGACATGTCAAGAAATGTCTCAGATAATCATAAGCTTGCTTTTCATTCTTAAACTTTCAAATATATTTATTATTAATTTATCGTTTAATAAGCTTTCAGCTTATTTTATAATATTTAATAATTTATATGGTTATTCCTCTAATGTATGTTCATTTATTCTCCTTTTCTTATCATTTTTTGGCGACAAAATTCGGTGGCAAAATGTACTTCGCAAAAAATTTGCAAATTCTTATCATAAAAAATTACTTGTTGCATGTAAAAATATATGAGGTCAAATTACTGTTATAAATTACTATCAAAAGTAAGAAAATCAATTTTATAGCTTTGTTACTTATTATCTCTATTTTAAAAGTAAAGACGCGAGATGATTTTATATATTATATTATTTTTCACCATATTTGTTATTTGAAGATTTTTTTATCGGTTGAATATAATTTTGATATTTCATACTACCATAGAAGTGATAAAGAAGAAAACAATACTTAGTTCTAGTCATTTTCTTTTGTAAAAGAAAGAATATTTTTCAAAATAGCAATTATTTGCATTTAGATAATTCCAGACCGAAATATTAATTTTGATGACAAATTAGAAAGAAATAGTGCAATAGTTTAATAAGGTAAAATTGTATTGGAATCTTATGGGGGTAATTTGTTATGCATGATTTGGGATCCTGTATCAGTTTCTGAAAGACGAATCTCATACTGGTGTCATAATTACAGTGTTAAAAATTTAACATTTATCAAAATCCATAAACTTACTCAGGCATTTTACAGTTAAATTTATTTCTCAGTTTAAATTAATTTTTATATAACAACGTTTCACACAATTTTTTTTATTAAAATTTAAAAATTTGTATGACAACTGTTTAAAATATTATTAAATTTAATGCTAATAACTGATGGTCAAATATGAAGATCTCTTTTACTTGATACTGGTTTCTAAATTATGATATTCATTTACAGTGGGAATGCTAACACGTTCACTAGGTGATTATTATACAAGTAGTAATACATCTATCATTTGCTGTGCTGAAAGTAGGGAAAATACCGCTGCTGCTGTGTTTTAAAACATTTTTAATTCTTCTAGATGAAAAGGTAATGAAGTACTACAGTTTTAAAGATTTTTTATAATCATAAGCCATCATTACCATCAAGAAGATTGATTGTTAACTTTCAAAATTATTTTCATTTTACAGATAAATTTATGTTTGAAAGTTGGTGATAACCAAATTTTTGCTGATGGATTTGTTATTAGTGCATCATTTCTTACACATCTAAAATAGTTAAATTAAGCTGAAATACTTCTACTTAAAGAATAGTTTAAATTATTTTAAAATTTAAGTGTTGCTGAATTAACATAAAAGAATCAACAATTAAAACGAAATTTTTTCGTTAACACTCGAATCCTATTTTGCACCACTGTTTCTTAATTTATTGATCTATAAAATGTAAAGAAATATAAAACTTTTGAAATTAAAAATTTAAGTATTTCAATAAAAATTATTTTATTTTATTTTTAAATGATATTAATAAATAATTTTTGTATCTTTTACTGTTACATAAAAGCTTTAGTACTACTGTAAGAAAAAGTACATACAATAACTCAAAAATTAAAATCTATGCATAAAAATGCAGAAATATATTTGAAATATCTCTACAGTAAATTGTTCTTCGAAAACCCCAAAGATAAAAAATCGTTATGTATCTCAAAAACTGAATCAAAGTTGCCAGAATCCTGGAAGTTTTTTTTTGCGAAATAAGTTTCAGTCCTGATTCATGGATAAACTGGAAGATCAGAAAAGTTCGCAACTAAGTTCCCGTGAGATTGGAAAGAAAAATATATATCACAACTATGATTCGAAAAATTTCGGAAAGTTCAAATTCGATTTGTGATTCTTGTGACCCCTTGCGGCTATTGTCATTTTTGTGAGTTGAAATCATCAAAATATTCTACAACATTTAAAAAAATTCCTTTTCTCTATAATATATATATATATATATATATATATATATATATATATATATATATATATATATATATATATATATATATATATATATATATATATATATATATATATATATATATATGGATATATATATATATATATATGGATATAGATATTGAATAAATTTAAATATGAATAAACAAAATATAATCAAAAATATTTATATATTTGAAATGAAGAGCACAAAATCAATCTGAAACTTCCATACGACGCAATATTAAGTATTTTATTTCGTTTCATTTAATAGAATGGAAATTTTAAAGTTACACTTATGTCCTATTTTGACATTTTTAAATATTAATGGTATACTAATATAGTTCTAATAATTTTGACACTTTTCAAGTTTATTTAATTTATGCTTTTTTATATAACATAAGGTTTCCTAGAAAATGCTTTGATAAATTTCAATGAAATGTTTATAGCCAGAAATTTCTTAAGAAATATATGATAGACAAACAATGTCTTTTCTATAAATATTTTGTAAATAAACTTGTTTTTTAATAAAAAATAATATTCATAATTTTACTATTTTTTTTTTAACAAAATGATATTTTTAAGTGTCATGTATTAACATGATTTAAATATAGTGCTCACGGAAAATTGGAGAGCCTATTATTTGAGTTAAATTGCTCAATTTCTCTCTCTCTCTCTAACACCGATAACTTCCGTTAAATAAAACCTCTATGGTTTAACGTCTAGCAGATAATTGAGCACTAAATCTTTCTGAAACAATTAATAATCTTGATTTTAAAAATCAGAAGAAGGATATGAGGATGCAAATTTGTCATTCTGCAGTTTTTGTCATTTTTGATAACAAATTAAATTATATAGATTGCGAATTAAAAAGACATAACTTGGGGTTATCGTGAGAAAGTAATGTATTGAAACCCATTAAGAAATTAAAAACTTTTAAAACATGAAGAAACATAAAAAGTACTAGTAATATGGAAATATCATTTCAAATTTATGTAACTAATAGTAAGGAAAAGAGAATATTAAATACCATTCAGCTCAAATTTTTTCCGGTAGATGATGACTGAAGATTTGTTGAAAGAAAATAAGCATTGTTATTTAGTAAAAATAAAATAAAAAATTTCTATTTGCATTAAGGCGAAAATTTTCAAGGAAAACAATCATAAACAGATTTTATCTGAGTAATATATTGATACAATTCAGTAATATATATTCTGTTAATCAAACAACATGCGAAAAGTACATTAAAATGTTATTTTTTGAATATTAAAATTATATGAGAACTAATTGCTGTCAAGGACTTTTCATCGGAGAGTTCATTTCAGTTTAAATACAATGCACTCAAGAATTATTTTTATTGAAAAGAGAAAGAGATTCTCAAACTACACCAACAATTGTATTAAAAAGATTACAGATGAGAAATGTTGATGTATAAGAATAAACATGTTTGTACGAGTGCCTGCATATCAGTTTGAAAATAAGGGCAACTTAATGGCGCTAAGTTATGGAAATAACATACTGAGATTTTAAATAACATGCTTATTATAATTAAAAATTACCCAAGCTTGTTCACGTGTATTGGCTACCATATTTTCGATACACCATTGTACATTTGATGATAACTCTGATCACTGAAAAAAATTAATTTAATAAAATTAGCGACAAAAAGAATTCGAGTAAATGCATGAATTCAATTGCTTCTGAATCCGATCCAAAAAGGGTTCATTCAAAATGGTTTCAAAGTACAAAATGTCATTGTTCATGTGAAATGAAACACGTTCTTATAACAATTTCTACTATAATTTGAAAAACAGCTATGTAACCAATTCTATTCATCAATTGCCACATTAAAATTATAATTTTTACATGAGAATATACGAAAATTATACTAATTTTTACAAGATAAGATAAAATGCAAGTTTGAAAGTATTTTATGTAAGGAACATAAAATGCTTTAAAACCTGCATTTTCTCCAAAACTAGATGTGACAGTTATTATTGTTTTGATACGAGATATTATCTTGTAATTTCTTGTTGGTCTTCTTCACAAGTATAAGTAAAAAAACCCAACTAATTAAACAATTAAATATTTTTAAGTGACCAAACATTATACAGTATTTCCTGATCTATTGCTAAAATACTACAAGTAAATCCGAACCAAATGGTAAAACAAATTTGTGTACATAAACTTAAGACATAGAGTGAAATTTAAAACTATTTCAATCCACCTCTCTAAGCATAGTGATTAATTTGCTTTTCAATTACCATTCTACTTTTAGTTAATTTGAAACTGCATTAAAATCATTCAGAATTTTATCAATGAAATAGTATTTCATGATTTATTCACATAGTATTTGTTGATTTGCATTCATTTAGTATTTTAAATAGAAATATTAAATTTATCTGTATTATTATTAAAAAAGGCAATGAAGACAAATGCTTAAATGCCTTATAACAAACTTCAATAACAATATTATTCGCTAAAGTGTGTGTGCAATAAAATATAATGTTTAGATTTTTAAAGTTTTGATTTTTCAATAAAATAATGTTTTGAGATTGTACATAATAATAGATATTTATTATACTTTACATATACAATAATTTTTCCTCAGTTTATTTTTCTATTTCAAGTATTAAGGTAGGAACAATTTGAATAAAAGTAGTTCTCAACTTTAAACAAATTTTTCTTTCTATTCCTCATAAAAAATTCATAACTTTCCTCCATAATTTAATCCTTGAAAAGGAATAAGGATATAGGAACAAAAATCATGCTTTCTCCATCGTGTGAAATGGAAATTCGAATAAGAGCGAAAGAAAGATTAAGAAGCTGGCTTCCTATATTTAATGGTAAAATTTCGTTCCACTACTGCTTATAAAATTCAATTTTCACGAAAGAATTCAACATAAAGGTGCCAGGAAAGGAAACGGTAAAAAATAAAACATACTTAACTTAGTTTAGCCGATGATAGAATGCGCCTTTTATGATAACTTCATTTTTAACATTTTATGATTGATTTTTATGAGAGAGATATTTCCTCTGACACCACAATTGCAAGATTTTTTCAAGAACTACCCAATTTACTTTTCATTTTCCTTAGTAGGAAAGTTATTTATGATTGGAAAAAAGCAATCAGCAAATATTTGAAATATTTTTAATATTCAATTTTCTTAGATACATAGGTTAATGTATTCTATTCTAAGACTTTGCAATTTCTTGTTTAATATACTCTTGCTGTTTAATATAGTGCTCAACACATAGTATAACAAGAGAATGGAACATGTTTTTATCAAGAAAAAAAAATAAAATGAATGATAACATTATAATGTCTTTATATGCTCTCAAAATATTTAAACTACACAGTTCAAAAATATTTTATACATTATGAAAATTGTGATACATTTACATTTTTGTTAAGACTCTAGAAGTTGTTTTGTAGTAGAAATAGTAGTTTTGGTAATTTGTAGACTGAAATTTGAAGTTTGAAAATTGAAATTTGAAGGTCATATGTATACTAAATAATGAATGAATACAAATTTTTAAAAACAGTAGGTGAGTTATTTAGTGTTTTCACATAAAAAATGTTTTAATTTTTAACAAACAAATTGTTTAAAAAATGATTACCAGGGAAAATCAAACAAAGTTGTTATAAATTGACTTCACCCATTAATGATATTTTGCAGCTTAAAAAACATGAGAAAAAACTGTATTTAATATGTACTGTACAAGAGAAGAGCTTATAATATTGAAATAAATATAATAATATATGAATAAACTGGAATAAAAAAGCTTTAGTAAAAAAATGTCTATTAGCTTGATATTCTGGAACAAAATAAATTGGACCACAATGCAGAAAACAATAAAAAATGATCGACACGGAATTAATAAATAATCAAAAAAGTTTAAAAATCATAATAAAATATATGGTATGTTCACTGTCACTGGAAATAAAATTCTCGGGATTCGGAGGGTTTGGTTTGTTTGTCGCCAAATGGTCATTTTTGTGCACATGAGGGATAATTAGACAGTGGGATTTGGAGGCATACGATGATATGAAATATCTGCATACAAACATACATGAAACATATAAAAAATTTGTAGAGATATTCATATTTCACTTCAAGATTTTATATCTGTTAAGATGGAAATATTATTTATAAAAAAAGTTATATGATAGAAACAAATGTATACCTACTGTGGTTCAGGAATTTAATCTACTTATACACCGTTGTTGTTGCTTATGACACTTGGACAATCCAACCTCGCTATGCTTTTGGCAGTGCGAATAAAGTCAGTAAAGAGCGTCTTTCGTTTGGATCAGAGCACCACGAAGGTGAAAGTACGTCTTTGCTCTTATTAAGATGACTCGTCATTTTGAACCACGGTCAGGTGACGAGGCCACACCTGTGCTGGCACCCTCCTCCACATCCACGCCACACCAGCGGAAGGACTTTGGACGTCACATATTAACGTGGACACGTCCCCAACCCACGGATTTCCAGCAACCCAGTGAAGAAGAGTTCACCGTGGTCACCCTCCCAACCACTGCCCGCGGCAAATGATGCTTCACTTTACTGAGCTTACGGGAAGCGGCGTGAAGCTACTGAGCCACTAGAGCTCAATTAAATACCTGTGTCGTAATGTAATATTTGTTAAACTTATGAGAATAATAATAATGTGATTTGTGAAAATTTCGGAAAAACCTGCGTGTGGACTCATTATACAGCTTGTTTTAAAAAAGCTCAGCCAGTACTTTTTATGCAATTAACATAGTACATTTCAAGCCAAGTATTGTATGTTCACATAGTGTATGAAATGACCAGGATGGCCTGGTTGGTTAGGCTGTCGTTCTCATTATCGGAAGGTAGTGAGTTCGAATCCCGGCTTAACCGAAGTTCCGTCGTTTTTGCTAATGGTGGCTGAGGTATTTTAAAACTGGGTGTGATCGCAATGTCTTCCAAGTGAAAGTTTACCTCTGAGTTTGGCAAACCAAGTATTGGGAGTCTTCCGCTTGGTCCTTGCGTCAAAATCGCAAAGATTCCAACCGAGTGAAACATCCTGGGGTAACAACAAAGTATTGTATCAAAATTCAAGTATTAATTATACTGTTCTTGTGTATGCGAAGTAGATAACCTAATTGCAGAAAGTTAATGTAGTGTAAAAATTAAGATAATGAAATAAATGATGATAAAAAACAGTAAAAATTTTAATTACTTTCTCACGAATATTGCACTTTGCAAAAACCATTTAAGTAATAATTCATCATCTATTAAAAATCGCTTCTACGATATATTAATTAAAATAATATTATGCCATTAAAAAAGTTAAATTAATAAAAAAGGCTATATGAAAAAGAATAAAAATCCTTAACAGCTGCAACTTTTTCTTTTCTTTTGAGATGCCTTATTATTTCTTTTCAAATCTTTCTTAAACAGTATTCTTTCATATCATGCATGATACCATACTATTTAAATACATTCTTTTTTAAAAAAAAATTAATTAGTAATATGTTCTTCTCATACAAGGAAATTCTCAGTTAATTTACATAAATATTTTTAGAATAATAATTTATTTAATCAATAATATTAGTTGGATGCATTTATTCCCAAAGAAATTAACATAACTGCTTAAGTTATTTAAAATTACCACACACACACAAGTAATACACTGCTGGACAACTGCTAACGACGGAACACAAATTGCAATGTAGCATAACATTAAGTGAGACATGAGGCCTAGTAGGATAAAATATAGTTGCCACACTGTTCAGACATTAGAATAAAGAATATTTATTGTTCTGGAAAGTACAAAAGCTATGAAACATCTGAAATAAAAAAAGTTCATTTGATGCTGCATACGGAAAAATGGAACAATGAATCTAAAAGTCAGCAGACACCTTGAAGTAAGGTATCAGTACGGGATATGTCCACCGTGGAGTGTGATGCAACATTCCACACGTCGTATCATACTTGGCACAACATTATCCAGCAGCTGTTGAGGCAATTTATCCCATTCCTCTGGGAGTGCACGGATGAGGGTATTCTTGTTTGTCGGAGGATAGTTTCGACTGGCAACTTGCCACCCCAAAGCATCCCACATATTTTCAATGAGGTTTAGATCTGAAGAACATAATGGCCATACGAGGCGTTGCTGTCTAGACAATCTTGAACAGCGAGTGTTCGATGACATGTTGCGTTGTCGTCCATAAAAACAAATTTATCACCGACAGCACCATGGAAAAGACGAACATCAGGAAGTAGAACTTCATTAATGTATCGTTGGCCCGTAATAGTTCCATTCGCAACCACATGTAGGAGCGTGCGGCAATTGATTATAATGCCGGCCCACACAGTACAGTGCTGTCTGGTCAATGGGACACACACAACAGGTCTGCAGGCGTATAGTCCCCCTCTCCTCAAATGTCTGGCAACAGGTTTTGGGAGATCTGCTTTCCTGAGGCAGCAAGAAACTGATTTGCCGCCTACTGAGCTGTGGTGCGCCTGTTCCTTTTTGCGGATAGGACGATATTTGTCTTCTGCAGGCGTCGTACTTCTAACACGACCTTCCCCGTGCCACCTATTACACATTCCAGTAGTTTTAAATGACTTCCACAGCCGTGAAACAACGCTGTGAGCGATGTCGAACATCTGTCAACATCTGTTATTTTTCGCCCTTCTACGATCTTTCCAATAATTCGGCCACGCATAAAATCATCTAAGTGATGTCGGGAAGACATGCCAAAAATTTCAAGTTCGTCTATTAAATCTTTTCTGTAAAATTTTGACTTGAAACAACAACTGTACACACCCGTCAAAACCTTTAAAGCTCTTATGAACGTGTTATCCGTTTCATACTATTTGTCAGATGACGAGTCAGTAGCTTAGGAGGGGAAGGAAGAAGTTCTTATAAATTTACTAATATTTAAAGGTTTATTTACAGAATATTTACAGACATCTTTTAGGTAGCTCCTTCATAGTGAGCTCCTTCTTACAATCTCTCTTCTCAATTACCTCTACACACCTCTTAACATGACCTCTTAAACACTGCCATCTAGTGGCCACTCATTTTATAAGTAATATTACAATTTGTTGCTAACATTCGGCCAGACTGACATTACAATTGTCCTCAATTTATGTAATAATACTAAATTACTAATTAATACAACAAATATTAACATTAAAAATTAAATTAAACACAGCAGATTAAATAAAATTATTAACTACATAACTAACATTTTTTCATTCACACAAACAAATACTGTAATTATAATCATTAATAATACACATCTTCCATTAAAAGTAGAAAATTATTATGTTAGATTACAAAAAAACTATAATAATATATAATACACTTTTTTCCACAAAAGTAATTCTTGATACAATTCTAATAAAACTACTTACAACAAAAGTTTAATAGAAAATAAATGAACTTAGGAATATTTAATCATTCACAGAATAAATTTAACAAATTTTCATAATACTTGATGAATACTTCAGTATACAGTAAATGATCTTTAAAGTTATTTATTTTTAGAGTCAATAGTTTATGATAAGTTCATTGTCTTTTAATTGCAACTTTTTCTTTAAATAAAATTGAAAAGATCTCACCATTTAGGTTCCCTCATTCAGCTTTAGTCCTTGCGAGTGGATCTATGTGGATTGCGTCTAGGGCTATAGTCCTCATCATCACTATTGGCACTATCGGTATCATCTTCATCCGAATCTGGTTCATTTAGCCATGGTTTTAGTTGACTAATGTGAGCTGTTGTTGCGTAGAAGTGGCCTTTCTTTTTTCTTCTAGCTGAGTCACACGGTAGACATCGTTCGGCAATACCTCGGTAACAATAAGAGGGCCTCGGTACTTAAATTGTGTCTTCGTAGGTTGGCCTGAAGATTTCGGGGCTCTTTTCATTACGACAATTTCTCCTCGTTCAAACGTCATTGCTCTACATCTCTTTTTATCATAATACTGCTTCATTTTTTGTTGACTTTCTTCTATTTGTCTTCGAGATTCTTCCTGCACTATAGATGGATCTTGCCAACTCTGAGCTTCTTCATCAGCTAACTTTCTCAAAATTCCATCGTTGAATCGTGGAGAATAACCATGGAGCAATTCAAATGGTGTCTTGTTCGTTGACTTGTTTACAAAATTGTTCAAGTTTCTCTCAACTTCATGTATTTTAATATCCCAATCTTTGTGATTCTGATCTTCCATACCAGTTGTTATGGTAGACAATATTGTTCTATTAACTCTTTCAACCATTCCATTTGCACATGGTCGCTTCGTACAATTGAGTGTATGGTGTATACCATTTTCAGTACAATATTGTTGAAATTGATGCGAAGTGAAACAAGTTCCTCGATCTGTTACTATTTTCTCAGGTAGACCATAAGTATTTACAAACTTTTTCAGAGCCTTCAGCACATGGGATGTTGACGTGCTCTTTACTGGAGTCAATTGGACAAATCTTGTGAAATTATCTATTATGACCAGAAGTTCTTGATTACCTTTAGAACTCTTAACAAAAGGTCCTAAATGATCCATATGTATAATTGAAAAAGGTTTACGACCTGCTTTAATTGGATTTAACAAGCCAGGCTGTTTTCCTGATGGCGTTTTGTTCATTAAACATTCAAAACATTTCGAAATGTGCCTTCGTACATAACGTTTCATGTAAGGAAACCAATACAATTCTCTTATCTTATTTACAGTTCTGTCAACAGAAAAATGTCCCATAAGATCATGGAATTTAATTACTGTACTCTTTCTCATATTCCTTGGAATAACATAGAGAAATTTTCCTTTTCCATTTTCATTTATGCACCTAAATAATCTATTTCTCTTAAAGATATAATTTCTTATAAGTTGTTTTTCTTCTTTTGTTCTATCCTGATCTTTTTTTCTGAATATTTCTATTAATTTTCGTATTTCTGGATCAGCCTGCTGTATCATCAATATTTGCTCATCTTCACTCAAGGTCAAACAAACTTCAAATTTTCTCTCAATAATACTGTGCAAAGTATCTTCTGGCTCTTCAACAGCTGCTCTGCTTAGTGCATCCACGTGTTTCATTCGTTCACCTGATCTATGCCGGATCTCAAAATCGTATTCTTGCATGAGGTTAAACCATCTTGCCATCTGAGGATTTGATGACTTTTTAGCGTTTAAATACACGAGTACTTGACAGTCTGTAACGATTGTGAACTTTATTCCTATCAGAAACTGCCTTAACCTTTCTAATGTCCACACAATTGACATCAACTCTAATTTACTCGAATGGTACTTTTGTTCAGTTTCTGTAGTTTTCTTGCTAACGCAATAAACCATCCTCCAATTCCCTTTACTATCTCTTTGAAACAATATTCCGGCCAATCCAACTGAACTTGCATCACAATGTACCTCAGTTTCACTTTGAGGATCATAATGAGCTAGGATCGGTGCTTTAATTAGATTACTTTTAAGTTCCTCGAAAGCCTCACTTTGCTCTTTTTCCCAAACAAACTTTGCATCTTTTTTCGTAAGTTCAGACAATGGTGCTGCCTTGAGAGAATACTTTGGAACAAATCTTCTAAAGAAACTAGTAAGCCCTAAAAATCTTTGGATGTCGTGCGTATTTTTCGGAATAGGAAATTTTTCAATAGCTGCTACTTTACGTGGTCCAGGTTTCAAACCATCTTTACTAAGTGTGAAACCAAGAAATTCAGTCTCTAATTTTCCAAATTCACATTTTGGTAATTTTAAAGTTAAATTGGCTTTTATTAAGCATTCAAATACTTCAGTAAGCTTTTGTATCATTTCGGTCCATGTTTTAGCTGGAATCAATATATCATCTAAGTAGCACAGTACTTTTTTGTTGAATAATGGGCCCAAAACAAGATTCATGAGTCTTTGGAATTCTGCTGGAGCATTCGCCAATCCAAAGATCATTCGCTCAAATTGACCTGTATCGTCTGGAGTTATGAAAGCAGTTTTCAATTTTGCTTCTTCAGTCAATGGTAACTGTAAATAACCACTAGCTAAATCTAAAGTAGTATAAAATTGGCTTCCTCCTAGACATTCTAAAATGTCATCAATTTTAGGTAATGGAAATTTATCCTTTATTGTTTGAGAGTTTAATTTCCTATAATCTATAACCAATCGCTGTTCCCCTGTCTTTTTCTTAACTAATAATACAGGACTAGAATAAGGAGATCTTGTATCTGAAACTATTCCATACCTTTTCCATTCGGATACAATTTCTTTTATTTGCTTCCTCTCTTCAGAGTTAGTTTTATATGGTTTTTGAAAAATGGGCTTACTGCCCTCTATTTCTTTTATGTCCATTTTGCATAAATTCGTGCAGCCTAACTCGTTTAAGTTTAAAGCAAAACAATCACGATATTTATTTAATAAATTCAAAAGTTCCAATTTTTTATCACTTTCTAAGGAATTGTCGAAATTAATATCTTTCATTAAAATAGGAGACTTCTCTTTGTTAACTGTTATAACTTCAACTTTTTCATTATTACTTTTAACTTTATTAGATAGTATTAAGCTTTCCTCACTTACTTCCATTCCTCTACCTAAGCACTGTCCTTTCCTAATTTTTAAGTTAAATTCTTCTTTATTTATTACTGGTACAACTGTTTCACCGTTAACCACTTCAAGAATAGAATCGAAATTCTGTCCTATACTTTTGACTAAAACTGTTGCATTAACTATCGAATTTTCGGTTTCTTCAATTTTCGCTCTAATTAAATTAATTGAATTACTTTCGATTTCAGTTTCATTTAATGTTTTCAATTTAACTGTATTTTCCTTTAAATCTACTTGAATTTCTGAAAAAACATCGTCATTTGCGTATTTAAATTTTAGATTACCCCCAATACACGTAAAAGCAATGTATGGTAAATCTAACCATGTTCTACCTAAAATTAAATCGCATGGTTGGGAATTATCTTCGACAATTAATAAGGGAATAAATTTTCCAACTACATCATCTACACGAATATTTACTACAGCTTTTCCAAGAGCTTTAGTTACTGGGTTATTTTGATTTCCAAAACCGAATAAATTACTGCTATCTGGGGTCATATTCAGATTCATTTTTATTGCAATACTTTCTCTTAAGAGGCAACAGCTGCTTCCTGTATCAATTAATGCAACCATTTTATTTCCATAAATATAAGCATCTTTCAAGTAGTTCGTAGGCGCCAACAACGCACTTGAATCCGAATTGTTTTGACTGACAGATAAATTATTCCCCTCGCGCTTTTGATCTGTTTCAAACTTACACATTCTCTGAGAATGACCTACTTTTTGCATTTCTTACAGTAAGCTGAAGTCTTCGGCGCCGGGCATTCACGAGCTATATGACCATAATCATTACAATTAAAACATTTAAATTCCCCTTTTTCATTTCGAATATCCGAGCTAACTAGCTTTTTTCGATTAACACCTTTATATTCACTAAACAGAAATGATTTCTTTTCTACCTGAAATTTATCATTACGAGAATTATAATTCGATGAGTTTCTTAATTTAAAATTGTTAATAGATCGAACATTATCATAATTATCCAATTTATCGGCTAACTGGTCTGGAGAATTAATTTTAGGCCATTCATCTATAAAATGTTCCCGAGTTGTTGAATTTACTTGTTTCTTTAATTGTTCAGTAATAATTAAATTTTTTAAACTATTAAAATCTGAAATCTCGAGTCCCGTTATCCATTCCTCAAAATAATTTTGTAATTCGAATGAATAATCCTTCCATGTACTTTCTGCATTTTTAACATGATTTAAAAATTTTAATCTAAACTTATCAGCACTTAACTTATATCTTTTAAGCAATAAAGATTTTACATATTTATAATTATTTGCATTATCTTCGTCTTCACGCGCTATAAGTTGCGTAATTTCATATGGGAGCAGTCCCAATAATTGTGACACCCAATACTCTTCATTCAACCCAATTCGTCTTGCCTGCCGTTCAAATAAAACTAAATAAAAATTTATATCCCCATCTTTAATTTTATATTCGTGCATTAACTTTCGAAAATCTACGTGTACGTTTCTACTTTCATCGTTGCTACTTATATCTGAAATATTTACATTTTGAACTCTATTTTCGATACGCAGACGTTCAAGTTCATGCTCACGATCAGCCAACGTTTTGGCGGCTATTTCTGATGCAATTCGATCTTCAGTAATCCTACTTAATAAGCTCTTACTAAACTCTTCATCATATGTCTCTGATTCCGTTATAATACGTTTTAAATCAATTATTTTAGCATCTTCCGGTACGGAGAGACCTAATTCTGTTGCTAATTCTATTAAATCTACTTTTTTAGCCTTCCCCCAAAAAGCCATACTTTACAAATTATAATACTTAATTACTTTATACATAAAAATACTTTATCAATAACGAAATTATTACTTTTACTTCACCCAAAACGAAAATAATTGTTTCTTTAAAAACGAAATTACTTTTTGCAAACGAAATTAAGAAAATACTTTATACTTATACTCAAAATTCTTAAATATCGTTTACTACTTCAAAATACGTTACTTAATACGTTAATATACATTTCGAAACGAAACAATTAAAATTCGCCTACCTCAATTCCGAAAGCGTCGCGAGTTATATCCTTCTTCTGATTTGTTATCCGTTTCATACTATTTGTCAGATGACGAGTCAGTAGCTTAGGAGGGGAAGGAAGAAGTTCTTATAAATTTACTAATATTTAAAGGTTTATTTACAGAATATTTACAGACATCTTTTAGGTAGCTCCTTCATAGTGAGCTCCTTCTTACAATCTCTCTTCTCAATTACCTCTACACACCTCTTAACATGACCTCTTAAACACTGCCATCTAGTGGCCACTCATTTTATAAGTAATATTACAATTTGTTGCTAACAAACGCTACCACGTGATGAACAGACGTGGAAAAAAAATTGCATACGCATACTTCTTATTACTTGTATATCCCGCACTTATTCTAATTTTCCACATTTTGTTTCCTTTTATTTTGTGGTTGCTATGGATGATAGTGTTATCCGTCCTTAGCAATTGTCCAGCAGTGTATAATTCAAACTCTGAAGAATGCATTTGGATTTTATTTTCCTTGTTTAATTAGAAGTGAAAGCAATTAAATAATTTACACTATATTCTTATATTTATTGCTCAAAAAGCTGGTAGTAAATTAAACTGTTATTGTTGTTACTTATGACACTTGGACAAGCCAAGCTCGCTATGCCTTGGCTAGGCGAATTTAAGTCAATAGGGAGTGTCTTTGGTTTTAATCAGAGCAACACGAAGGTGAAAGTATGTCTTTGCTCTTAAAATCCTCCGATAGATGGAATTACCAGAAGATTCACTCCCGCAATTTTGACATTGATCAGAAGGGGGAGGAAATTTTATCCAGACCATTGTACACATGGTAACTGCTCAATGAATGACCACAAGACTTTCGATTCCACAGATTTAACGAGCACGTATATCGCATGTACTCGGTGGGTCTTTGGCGGTATTGGGAATCGAACCCCACCCTTCCGGATGAAAGGGTGCCGCCCTAACCATTAGGCTACCACAGCCCACGTAACTTGATTTATGAGCTCCTTTTCAAATTCATTTTTTTCAGTATATTGTTCTTTATAAATACATTAATTGTAATCCTTTGTATTTTCATACATTTGTAATTCTATGTATTCCTGTAAGAGAGTAATTCCACGTATTTTTGAACTTTGTGATCCTACATATTCTTGTAATTTCATAATCCTATGTATTTTTGTACCATTGTTTACCTATATAATTTTATATCCCATCCTGAAATTGAGGCCACGGAGCCTGGTTAATGAGAGAGTCATTCTCACTTTCGGAAGGAAGTGATATTGAGTCCCGGGCTGGCCAAATTTCCGTTGTTTTCACTAAAGGCGGCCGGGGCACACTGAATCTGGCCGCAATGTCCTCCAGGTGAGGTGACGCATCTGGGGGTGGCAGGTCAAGTCTTGGGGGTCTTCTGCTTGCTCCCTGCTTCAAAATCACGAAGACTCCATCCGGCTGCTTCTTTCCAACTGGTAGAGTCTATCTCAGGATCTACGTACAGGGAAGTAAGCTGGTGCAACAAAAACAACGGTCCACCATAAATTAAACTAAAATGTGTAAGCAAATTTCACATCTGATTCACTTGTTTATTAATCATAAAGTGGTTGTTTCCTTCGTTCCAGATTATAGCTAAATCACTTTATTCCGTTTGTAAACGTTTTCAAAATCATGCAAATTTCCTTTCTAAATACTTAGTTTTCAAATTTTCAAATCTTTACCGATATTGCTTACAAAACTTCTTGAAATTGTTATCTTTTTTAAATTTCTGTCTTTCACTGATTCAGGCTTTCTTGCTTGACTCTTTGGCATTTCCCTTGGCCCGGCTTACCAACAAATCTGGTGTTATTTACGGTTTTTTTTTTGAAACCCATTAAAACTTCTCTAATTCTCGTTTCTTTATTTTTGATTTGATAGAACTTTGCATGTAAAACATTACTTGTTACTAGTATCCGAAACCATGATTCCAGAAATTGCTTCGAATCGCTTTGACCCAAATGCTCGATTGTTGAATTGATTTTAACATGACCCCCATATTGAATAATGACTCTATGGCTTCAATTCGTTGGAATAAAAATCAAATATATTATCGAAGTTCATTTTATAAATAGAATGATTTCTTATAAAAAGATACCAAAATAACGGTGTGAGAAATCCATTTCCATTGATTCAAGCCACCAACACGTTGACAATCGATCAGAAGAAAATGCAAAATGTAAAAGACATGATTAAACATCCAATTTGTTATTAGTTTAAATCGGAGAAGAAGGAGTTTAATTTTTACTCTACAGTCCCTTGCACTTCTGACCCCATTTGATTGGTAAATTTGGCTTAAAGGGAATTACAAAATTCCAAGTAGAAGTGGGAATTGAATCTTCGAATTGTTAAACGCTAAGCAACTGTGCATACATTATCAATGTGAAGTAATAAATATCAACAAAAGATAAATAAATTGTGAAGCTTCATTGATATGTGTACTATTTTGACATTGTGTCACAAATAAGAATTAAAATAATTTATAGGGAAAGTATAGCATTCAAAATTCAATTTTCTCTGCAAAAGTGGGAAATTTTAATTCAAAACTGGGGAAAGAAAATAATACATTTAGAAGCAAAAATCAGAAATTTACCAAAGTGTTGAAATATTTTAGTTTAAAAAACAGATACAGAGCATTTTGTAAATTTTTATCATATTATACATTTGTTATTTGTGGGTCTCACTAATAGGGATTTTAAAATAATTATTTTAAACTTTGCGCGTTCTTACTTTTGTTATCTTATCTGGAAACAAATTGCTGTTAGAATATTTACAAATTGATAAATTTAAGTTTAAATTTACAGTTACGAATATGTTAATGATAATGGAAAATAGGTGAAAGATTATAACAGGCTTAGATTCAGCATATTATGGAAACTATGGATCTATTAATATTTAAAACTCAGCTTTATAAATACGCACAAGAACGAATAAAAAACGTTTTGTTGTATATTTTTTACTATATACCCAATTTTTAGTAAAAATACTTAGTAATGAGAAAATATAAGAATTGAATTATGCTATAAAGCTCCTGATTCTGGCAAATGTATGTACTTTTGAGGCTATTCAAAATAATGTTTTCGAAACCAGTTTTGCGGATTTTATTGATGAAGGAAAGTTATTGATTTAAAATAAAGGTATTTCGAGAGAGAGAATCACGTTTGCTACTCTCTTTAGGTCATTTACGTTGTACTCGGACATTGCCATTTCGTTACTAGTAGGTACCATAAAGTGGAGAATGTCTGAAAGTAATAGTTATAGGATTGAAAAGAAAAGGTATCGTCAAAGATTTCTGAATTTAGAAGCAATTTTTCAGATACTTTTGAGCTTTAAGGAGAAATTAAATAAATTACATTACATGGAATTGTTTTTAGCAAAATTATACATTACTTAATTGCAAATTAACCAAGATGTGCTAAAGGAAATCTAGAATTTATAAGAGAAATGAAATAACATTGTACAAATAAGGGCTCAAAGTTTAATAATATTACTCAATTGCAGTTTAGTAAAATTGTCATAAGAATACAGCATGTAATTTATTGAAATTGAAGCTTAACAAAGTTCTAAACAAGTAAGAATTGTATTTTTGTTTAATACAATATTAAATACCATATTTATAATACAATATTAAATACCATATTAAATACAAATAAATTTAAGTACAAGTTTACCAAAGTTTTCATTATTTTGTTTTCAATTTAATATAAGTACTCATTTCATTCCTTTAAGAAAATTATACGCAGTAGTTATATATATATATATATATATATATATATATATATATATATATATATATATATATATATATATATATATATATATATATATATATATATATATATATATATATATATATATATTAAAAGGAAGCCCAGTGGCTTAGTGACAGCGTTTCACGTTCCCATGACACAGGTCCGAGGTTCGATCCTCGGGCTGGGGAAGGTTGACTCAGCCTTTCATCCCTTCAGTGGGTTGATAAACTGAGTACCAAGCATGCTTGGGAACTAAACACTGGGGGTCTGACGTTAGGCTGATCACCTATCTGGGACATATGTTTCGCACCCCAGGGCTCTCGGTCATGAAAACAGTTATGGGCACTGTAAGCCTTAGCCCACGTGGGCTGTGTTGCCATGGAGTTTAGCTTACTTTATATATTTTAAAAGCTACAGGAATAATTTTACTTAAAATGCAAAAATCAAAAGTACATTTTCGCAAAATTAAGAAATGCTATTAGGCATCGACTAACCTTAAAAAAATCATAATTACACATTCTGCACATTTTTTAAGGAAATAATTTTTTTGGTAAAAGTAAAATATTAAAATAGAAATAAAACTACAAAAAATATTGTTGAACTTAAGCTCTGTGTTTCAAAAAGTGTTGTAATCTGTTTCATATTATATGAAAAATCTCATAAAATAATTACTTATATTTGTGTATTGTAGACTTCACACATCTTGGAAATATATTTTGTATGTGAGACTATGTTTTCCATCATACTTTAAAAATTGTGTATAAAATATTGCGATTGTATAATTAAGTATTGCATTGTGTAGTTAAATATTATCGTAATTGTATAATAAAATATTGCATTATACTTTAATAATTATTTCTCATAAACAGTTTGATGTATGTTCCAAAATAAACAGACTCCTTATTATCATGAAATAAAATTTTGGGAACACTCATGGATAATTTCAGTTACCAATCAATTTTGTAATGTTACCCCACATTTCATCTGAGATTTCAGGTATAAGTGGATCAACGAAAATATGTATAATTTACGCTACTCAACCAATATATAATTTTTTTTTTATTTTACACAGGATAAATATATTTGGACACACAATTTCGAGTTATTTGCTATTTTGTAATTTTGTATTTTTAAATGTAATGATTTATTATAAGAATTATGCGTGAATTCAAGATTTACTTTTTATTATTACATTATACTTCAATAATTTTAACTTATCATTATATATATATATATATATATATATATATATATATATATATATATATATATATATATATATATATATATATATATATATATATATATGTACTCCAGATTTAATCAATTATAATATTAGTTTGTCATAATTAAATTGAATTAAAAGTTGCAATTGCAATGTATTTTAAATATATGTAAAACGGAAAGAGTATTTTAGCACATTTAATTTTCACACAAAATAATTTATTTCTTCTCACTAATATTTACATCCAAAATTAATTTTATTAAAACTTTGGATTTTTTATTTAAAACAAAATGGAATGAAACAAATCTGTAATACGAAAATAGGAAATTTAACATCAATTATTTTCATACTTATACAAATACATCGACGTTTGAAATTGGATAATTAAGAATTATTAAAATAAAAATATAGAAGACAATTGTATATATATCTGAGTACATATAAAAAACTATAACTTGTAATTTCTAGTTAATTTTTTTCCAACGGTGGGCACATGTGGGTTGAACCCAATGCCACAAAAACTGCTTCTCATTACCCAGCGGGCACCTGCGAACCAAGTCACGGAGGCGAGTAGCGATACCCGCGTCATACCACCACAAACCCGTTTAAAGGGTAGGCCACATTTATACATCATCACAGAAGAAAGGATAAACACAGAGAGAACTGATAAAGAAAGTAACATCCATGCCCGAACCGGGATTCGAACCCAGGACCCACAGCTCAGGAGTCAGGAGCGCTAACCACTCAGCCATCGGTCGGCAATTTCAAGTTAATACATATAAGTATTTGACTCCCCAATAATTTTTTAGATGCAAAAAGCCTAACATATTAACAAATTTTATTACATGATATGCATATGATTAACACTTTTTCTTTCAACATATTTAGTTGCAATGTGTATCGCTTTTTGCAAATTGCTTTGCTATTTTTTCATTCAGCAAATGTATATTTTTATTAAAATCCCTATTTAAGCTTAATACGATACGTGAATACATAGGAGTAGAAAATCATTGCATAAAGCTCTTCCATTGAGCTATCATTAAATTTCAGACTTAAATAATAGTAAATGCAAAATTTTTTGTTTATTTATGGCGTAAAATAGAAGGCTCCAACTAAGATTAAAAGTAACAAATGTATTTAGTTTATTTGACCATTTTTTAAATTTGAGTTTGATGTGTCTCTGTAAAACTTTAGTTTTCAGTTTTGATACTTTTGAAATGAGAACTCGTTTTTCAAACAGTATAATTTTATTGATTAAACGTCGTGTACATAAACGTAGTTTTGAAACGATTATGATGAGAAAAATTAAAATATTAACTACTTATGTTTAAATAATTGACATTAAATTTTCTTCAGATATGAAATCTTATCATATCTTATAACGCCAAATTTCAAATATTTTTTCCAACGGCAAGCACTTGAGGGTTGAACCCTATACCACAACAAGGTCAGAAACTATTACTCATTTGTCGTTATCAGCGGGCACCTGTGAACCAAGTCACGCAGGCGAGTAGCGTTACCCGCACCATACCGCCACAAACCCGTTTATAGGGTGGACCACATTCATACATCATCACGGAAGAAAGGATAGAGAAATACAGAGAGAACTGATAAAGAAAGTAACATCCCTGCTTGAACCGGGATTCGAACCCAGAACCCACAGCTCAGGAGTCAGGAGCGCTAACCACTCAACCATCGGTCGGCAATTTAAAGTTAATACATATAAGTATTTGACTTCCCAATAATCTTTGATCTTCTGTCTTTGAAAACGTTTTTATCTATCAAACATTTTTATTATATTAATTGAATAGTAAGTATTCATTTAAATACAGGGTTAGCAAGAAATAAGTTTCCCACTTCAGAGGGCTGTAGAATACGTTCTATTTGTCCAAATGAGATAAAATTTGAACTTCAGATAAATCAAATGATTAGCTTGACATTTATTTAAAAAATATAGTACGAAATTTCGCCGATAGATGGCGCTGTAATACATAAACATTTGACATGCTTTATAAATGTTAAATAATAATAATAAAAAAGTAGCATTACAACTGTTCAATATGCCCCCTTCATTTTCAACAATGTGCTCTAATCGCAAAACCATATTTTCGACAGCAGACCGGAGTGAGTCTGGCGGAATATCAAGGATATGGCGCCGAATGCTGTCCTTCAGATCTGGTACAGATGCTGGCCTTTTACGGAAGACATTGTCCTTTAAAAAACCCCACAACCAAAAGTCGCAGGGGTGATATCCGGCGAACGAGGAGGCCATGCCGTAGGGAAATGACGGCTGATAACCCGTGCCTCAGTAAAATGCTGTGTTAGCAGTTGCTTTACACGACGATCAATATGAGGAGGTGTGCCATCCTGCATGAAAATGATGTCCTGAAGGTATCCACGCTGCTGAAGTTGTGGGATTACAAAATCCCACAGCATATCTTAGTACCGTTGTCCTGTGATCGAACAGGTTTTGATTCCATTTGCAGTTATCTCTTCAAAAAAATACGGTCCAATCACAAAAGTAACCGTAAACCCACACCATACTGACACTTTTTCAGGATGCAAGGGTTTTTCCTGGATAGCGCGAGGGATTTCCGCTGCCCAAATTCGACAACTGTTGGTGTTGACTTACCCATTAAGTTGAAAGTGGGCTTCATCAGTCCACAGAATATTCCATGGCCAAGTGACGTCAACCACCATTCGAGCAAGGAACTGAAGGGCAAAAGTTTTACAAACCTCTGAGTCCCCTTCCTGCAACAAGTGCTTGATTTTGTAGGAAAAAATAAGTTTGCAAAATCCGCCGTAAGATTTTTCGTACAGTGGAATACGGCATATCCAATACACGGGAAACAACTGGAACACTCACACTACCATCCGGCGACTGACTGCTGGCTTCAACGACCGCGGTAGCCACATTTGCGACGCTAGAAGGCTTTCGTCCTCTACCGGGAAGAATTGTAAGTTGTCCAGTTCTTTGAAATTTCTGCATCATCTTGCTTAACGCACATGGAGACATTGGACCTCTTCGTATCTGCTTCATACGGCGAAATACTTTTACAGTTGCAACGGAGTTATGCTGATTCTGGTAGAACAATTTTACAAGTGGCGCTTTTTCTTGCAAAGAAGGCATAATGTGCAGAGAAATAGCTAATGCGCGTTCAGAATCCGACTTCTTTTTACCTAATGCTAATAGGTATGCGCTGTAAAGCAAATGATATTTCATATTTTCAGTATATGCAAATACGTACCATTTTTATTACAGCGCCATCTATCGGTGAAATTTTGTGTTATTTTTTTAATAAATGTCAAGCGCATTATTTGAATTATCTGTAGTTCAAATTTTATCAAATTAGGACAAATAGAACGTATTCTACAGCCCTTTGAAGTGGGAAACTTATTTCTTGCTAACCCTGTATATTTATGCTGTTAATACATGTATGTTAAAAAATCATTATTGAAATTTATCACTTGAAAAGGATTTTTATTTATAGATGAATTAAATACATAATATTTGTACAGTATATTTTTAAAGATCAATTAGTTAATATAATATTTAACAATTTATTCTATATCTAAATTAAACAATCAATTTAAGGTTCATATTCTATATCCTTTACGAATACCTTATCTATTGCAGAACTGAAACCATTTCCAGATTTTAATAACCTTCTCTGCTTAACACAGGAAATGAATTTACTTATCTTTCCATGCTTTGAGTATTTAATGGGGTTGGCACATTTAGTTTGATAAGCACTTCTAGACTCTTGAATTATCGGAAGATACCTTAAATAAATTGATTGTAAAAGGTAATGAATTACAAAAGATAAGAAAGGTAGAAAATTTAAGGCTTATATTTAATAAGTTTGAGATGTATTTCAAGCATATATATATATATATATATATATATATATATATATATATATATATATATATATATATATATATGTTAGGCAATATTTTTGAAATTATTTCAAATGCAAACAATAATTGATTAAAATAATAATTAAAAAAAATGAGTGTCATTTCGTCTTCAACGTAAGAAGTTAATACTTAAAAAAAGAACTTTTATTAGTTAGTAGTAAGAATTTTGTCATCTTAAAAAGACAAGTGAAATAGATGCAAATTAAAAATTTAATAAATATTTCATAAGAATTCACTTATGTTTTTATTGATTCGGACATGAACATTTTTTAAAAATGGACAAATATGAAAACATACCCTTTATTTAAATTTTATTAAAAATTGTAACATAGATAAGTAAACTATATTGATTTTTCTGATATATCATCAGATAAAACTTTAGATCATGCAAGGTTACTTTTTTAATTGAATTTGAAATATAATTAGATAAAAAAATTAATTTACTTGATCTATAACAACTTGGAAAAAAAAGATTTAAAAATAAATATATAATATGAAAACATTTTTCTTATAATTTCGATTATAGCATAAATCTTACGTAGTTTTCTAAAGTAAAACAGAGCTTGAAATTGAAATTAGAATTAAAACTTACTATGTAAGTATTTCAAAAGTGTGATACAAATAAGAGATAACTATTTGGACAAAATTTCATAAAAGAAAAAACATCGCAATTTAATAGCAGAAAAATGATAAAAAGTACTTTATAGATGGGAATATATGAAGCTATTTTACACTGCTTATAATATTCTAGAGAGATTGGTTTTATTTTATGGCGCAAGGTCCAAAAATAGGACAAACTGCGTCAATATACTAGAAAGAGAGCTTTTTAGTCCTTTGTACTACATTGGAAATACACGTAAATGCATTTGCTATCACACATGACATTAAGACAATAAATCATGAACGAAAAACTGATGCTTCAAGAGCAGGAGATACATAATGAAACAATAAAAATATCATTTAATTGTGTTGTTGTTTCTTATGACACTTAGACATGCCAAGCTGGCTATGCCTTTGGCAGTGCGAATTAAGTCAAAAAGAGCGTCTTTCGTTTGGATCAGAGCACTACGAAGGTGAAAGTACGACTTTCTCTTTCTTAGGTGCCTTGCAATTTTGATCCACGGTCAGGTGACGAGGCTATACCTGAGCTGGCACCCTCCTCTCCACATCCACGCCACACCAGCGGAAGGACTTTGGACGTCACAGATTAACGTGAACACGTCCCCAACCCACGGAGTTCCAGCAACCCAGTGAAGGAGAGTACACCGTGGTCACCCTCCCAACCACTGCCCGCGGCAAATGATGCTTCACTTTGCTGAGCTTACGGGAAGCGGCGTGAAGCTACTGAGCCACTGAAGCTCTTTGATTTGTGCTTTATTGTGCAAAATTGTTTAGTTAAAATTTTACCAACATAAAATGTGATTTTCATAGTTATTAAACACTAAACGTAATGGCCATAAGGAAAGCAGCAAAAAAGTATCACATACACACACACACACACAAGAACCAGTGTCAACAATATATTACTTACTCCTGCACTACAGTTCATGTTACTCCCAGGGCCTGCCTTTCAGTTTGAACCTATGCAAATGTTTCATGTTTTAGATTTCCAGTTTTCTTAATTCTAATTTCTAAAGATGTCCTTAAGCCTCATTTATAATTTCGAATTCTACCTTTCTCTTCCTTTATAAAAAATCTTTCCTGTGAACCATTTGCCATCCATTTTAAGCATGTGTCAATGTGTACATTTCGATTTATGTAATTTATAATATTTTTTTCACTAAGCTGATTTAAATTTCATGTTTGTATCTTCTTAAAAACTTCCTTTCCAAGGACACTAACATCTTTTCACGTGTTTTGGTCAAAGTCCTAAGTTTTTTTGAAACATCGATAACTCTTTTAGTTTGATAACATTTTGTTATTCTTATTGAACAATACGATTTGAAGGATGAAAATTGTGCTTTCAAGCGCGTGCGTTTGTACAGGTAGTTATGTATTAGTTTTGCGGTCTGCTTACTTTGTGATGTATAAATATGACCTAAATGACAATATTTAGGAAAAGATTCATACAGTAGATTCACAGGGGATACAAAAGTTGTACAACTACTTTTGCTTGTAAAGCTATTCACCTAAAGCGTGTTAATATAATTTTGATTGTGGATTCAATTACTTTTATTTCTACGAGATGGCATTATGAGCGTATGATTTACCCTGAAGGTAATTTGCTCACTTAAATTTTTTCATTTCCTTGTAACATTTAATGTTTATGATATAAAAATACAATTTTGTTGTTACTAATGACACTTGGACAAGCCAAGCTCGCTATGCCTTGGCATGTGAATTTAAGTCAATTGGGAGCGTCTTTCGTTTTAATCAGAGCACTACGAAGGTGAAAGTACGACATTGCTCTACACACATGCCAAAGGGACCCGTTTATAGGGTAGACAACCATTCACATCTCATTCATACAAGGAAAGGACAAAGGCATGATAGATAGAGAGAGAAAGTACATCTATGCTCAACCGGGATTCGAACCCAGGACCTCCTTATCCGCAGTCAGGCATGCTGACCACCAGACAAGTTGGGCGGCAAAAATACAATGCTTTTAAAATAACGAATTATGTTTATGAGATTCGTAGTTAAATTTTAATTATTTTAGTGGCATATTCACTAATCAGAGTTAACTCTCGATTAAGATAATCCCCACTTGATGAAAAGAAGCCCTTATTTATGTCAAAACAACAAGTTATTCTTCGATATTTAAACCCAATTTTATCGCTTATTTTTGAGGCTGATTTGAACACCAAGTTTTCTTGTAAATAAACAAGTTGGATATTATATGTGTATTTTGAAACAGAAGCATGGGATTTTTATTGTATCAATTTCGTTTGTACATTTGACAAAATTTGGCAGCCGGATTAGGGAAAAGTACATAAATAACTAATACATGCATTTATTCTTATTAAAAATATGTCAATAAAAGTATTTAGTTAATGAAGTCACATAAACAAATTGTAAATAATTGATACCTGATGAAACTCGGTTTATCCAATAAAAATGTAAGTTAATCTTCCAACACAAAAAAGTAAAACTCTATATTTCTACCGCTATAGCTTACTTAATTTTCATTCTAAAATAGTTTTCTAATATTCTGAAATAACTGTGTTTTATTTATACATGCTACTGGTATATATTTAAAGCAAAATTTGCTTTATATAAGCTATTATTTATTTATCAAACTTTACTTCTTAACTAAACACGCATTTTAGTTATTGCGCGCGCGCGCGTCTATATATAATCTAGTTCATAATTATTCGGTGATATAATGATTTAAATTCTTGTTTTGTTATTATTACATGACTTGTTGTTGTTGTCATGTGCCAGCTAGGCTGGCAATATTGGGTGCGCTGCTTAGCTTTTCCAACTGAATCATATTTAGGTGTGGAGTCCGACTTCCTCAGTACACATATGCCATAGGTACTCGTTTACAGGGTAGGCAACCATACAAAACTCATTCATACAGGGAAAGGACAAAAACAGGATAGATAGAGAGAGAAAGTACATCCATGCCAGAACCGGGATTCGAACCCAGCACTTCCCTATCCGCAATCAGGCACGCTGACCATTTGCAAGTTGGGCGGCATTACATGACTTGTTTTATTTATTATATGAATCAAAAAATTCATGTATCTGGTATATTTTTAATTTTACAATATGAATCATAGTAAAATAGTAAGATGATTATTTGACTTCTATTATTAATAAATGCTGGATCTTCTTTACTTTGAATCATGTCCTTAATTATGAAAAATTAATTATAATATATGTTTAAGAAAAAAAAAGTACTTAGAAGTACGGAAATTTTAAATTTAAAAATCATTTTGATTCACTTTTAACATTCACATGATTTGTGTGTACACAAAAATTTATATTGAAGAAAAATTATATACTTTTTAATCTATAACTATGCACAAATGAATATTAAATCTATTTCAATTAAATACGTAGATTATTATTTTGTTCTTTTGAAAAGTATATGTGTTCAATTTTTTGATTTATACTGTAACAGTTGCCTAAAACTAAACAATTATTTTCGTACCTATGAAAGGAATATAAAGTGATTTAAGTATAAGCCTATATATATATATATATATATATATATATATATATATATATATATATATATATATATATATATATACATATATATATATATATATATATATATATATATATATATATTTGTGTCTAATTAAAGAGTAATTTTTACTCTAATTAGTATGGTTTACTTTATTTAGTAACTATGATATTCTGCGAAAATTCTGAGCTTTTTTATTATGAAATTTCATTACAATATTTTTCTCCTATATATCATCCCAATAAATTGCGACAACTTACATCTATAAACTTCTACATTACTCAAAAATAGAGATTCGTGTAACAATAAGGGCAGGTAAATTTTTCCTCATAAAATACACGAAAATTAAACAGGTTTGGCCTTAGTGGACTGGTTGGTTAGGGCATCGTTCTCATTAACAAACGTTTCTAATATCAGTTTAACCAAAGATCCATCGTGTTCCATAAAGGTGGCTGGGGCACGTTAAGTAAATCGTAGTCGCAATGTCTTCCAAGTGAAATTATACCTTTGGAGGCGGCAGGCCAAGCATTGGGAGTCAGCTGCTTGGTTCTTGTTTCAAAACCACGAAGACACCACTCGGCTGCTTTTCCCTAATTGGTGAAGTTCAACTCTGGGCTAGGTACAGGGAAATATGCTGGCGTAACAACAACACACGACAACTGGCCACTCAAACTGAAACGTCCTGAAGGATGTATGCAAACAACGTGAAGATGCCATCATACGTTTGTGGTGATACGCAAATCATAGCACTGCAGCACATACGCACATCACGGGCACTGTAGAGCCACATGCAAGTGCTATAGCAAGGGAGAAAAGACAGACCTCCGCTTTGAAGTATGATGATTTTTTTCCTGGGTTTTTTTTTTGCGTAAATTGCTTAACCATGCCTCGAGTTTCATTCGATCAAGTTTATGAGTCTTAGCTTCGTTAGCTCAAATAGTAAAATCAGAGATTCATTTCGGGGTTAAAAGTTCATGGTCTGTTTTAGATAAAAACAGTGGGCTTAGCGGCCCATTATCTACAGAAGCCAATTTAGGATACTAAAAATACCTTTTAACGGCCTGATGAAACTAAAAGACCTTTTTAGTATCCATTACCTAAAATTTTTATATCCGCCACGGCATAGTTCACAACATGTGGCATTCAGATGATGAATCGCTAATGTCCCATCATTAGATATAGCTCAACATATCCAGTCTATTATCATAATGCGCTGTTTATTCATATGATTCAACTTTCTTTGCAGTAAAGTAAAATGTCCACAAGACATTCATTACTTTGACTCAAAGCAACAGCCATTTCTGCTGCCACTTGTGTGATATTTTATGCACATGGACAATGAGATGCAATGGCAATACCTCCACTGACAAATCACACTCCCATCTGACTTCAATAGATGCATTATAAATTAAAGACACCATGGTTAAAGACTACTGAACTATTGCATTTAGCATCACTACACTGGTCCTGCACTTAGAATTATGATTTTAGGTAATATTGAATTTTCTCAGGCATTTCAATGCATTGAACAGCCAGCACTATGCCTCAAAAGTCTTGGAGTCTATTGTATTTCTAAATCTTCAACGCTTGTCATCAGCCACAATCCAATAGGATCATGCGCAAATTCTTCTCCCATCAGATAGCAATTGTATTCTTTCTAAACATCCTTGAAAGCCTATGGTCCATGCTTGTAAATGCTGTGGTCCATAATTATCCTATGATGCATTACCTGCTGCTACACCAGATCAACGTTAGCAATATGTGGAATCCGTATAGTCTTCTACACTTCAAAGTTCAATATTTGTATATCCGCATTCTATTGGGCAGAATTCTTGGAATACGCAAGTAACAAACAATCTTTTCTGTATTAAACCTCTCATTCGGAATTGGAGTAATATCTCATACAGACGTGCTGACGTTAGTTTATCTTGACTACGAATTGCTTATACTCGTATGATTCATAGTTATATTTTATTTAAGGAACCTGCACCTCTGCGTTCGAGTAGTAAAATAGTTTTAACTATGTACCATATCTTAATTGAATGTCCTAATTTTAACCACCTTCGTCTTACGTTTTTTCACACTGTCTTAAATTTACTGGACTTAATTGGGGAAACACCTCATCCTTGTATATCTTTGCTTTCTTAAGGACTTTTGGAATTTTGCACTGCTTATAACGCATTCTATTTATTGCAAATTAATTTTTAAGCAACATTCAAATTTATATTTTACTCCAACATACTTGTTTGCCAATTTTATACTGGACATTTCATATCTTTCATTCTAATTTGACAGAATTTTAAACATTCGTTCAGCGCAGTATGTCCTTTTTGGATTTTGCGCAAAAAATGGCACTCCCTCACCCACTACACTTCAAAGATTCTTTTATTCTATGTCGAGAATTTGTGGTAACAATTACAGACAGCAATGTTGGCAACACTAACTACTGATTTTGTCACAATCCAAACTTTATAAGGGGCTCTAATTTCAATCATAATTATCGTAACATGTATTACTGCCAAATAAATTATTACGCCAGACAGTGACCAAAGAGTAAGTCGCCGATTTGAACTTTTATTCCGGTGATCACTTCAAAACACACGTACCAAGACCATCGTCATTAATGCGTGCTGCAGCTCTTCCTGTAACCAGCAGCAGAGTTGTATGTCAGGTCGGGGTGGGTTCTAGAGGTCTTCATGGTTTTCCTCTAGACTTGCGTAAATACGGCCCACCTTCCCATGAAGTCCCCCATGAGGGCATTCCTTCCCCAGCTCGCACATGTAAAGGTGACGTCCACTGCGTGGGCCTCACCTCGCGTTCGGGCTTTATCATGTGACGAAAAAAGTTAAATAAACGTGGGAAGTGACGCATACGCATAGCGTTGGTGGATTGGCTAGACTGGTTTGTTCCGGTATCGGGCCAAGAGTCTTTAGATGATTGACCAGAACATCGGTCAGGCAGAGTAATAACTCGCCTGCTCGGAATGTGGCTAATGGAACGGCTCTGTTTTCCGGGCCCAACAGCGGGGCCTCGTTGCCTCTCTGTGATGGGTTTGTTACGCAGCGGACAATTACAGCCCTACACTCGCTGCGTGAGTAGGCTGTCCGCCTGCTGCGTCGAAATAAATTTTATGATATTTTTGGGGGTTGCTCCGTGGCTGAGTATTCTTGCCTTCGGTTCAACAGTTCGTGGGTTCGAGTCCCACCTTGGGCATGGATGTTTGTAGTGGTTCGGAATCCACTTTAAACCATAAGTTCCGGTCTAATTAGCCTTCGTGTGCAAAAAATGACCGTTGAGCGACAAACAAACCAAACAAACCAAACCGTTGCTGAGTGGTCAAAAGCATCACTACTAATCGCTTGAGAGCGTAGGAGTGTGGGTTCGATTCCCACCGTGGCCCTGGGTGTTTTCTTCGTTATTCTTCTGTGGTTGTACATCTGTCATTGTGCTATTTGTCCCATTATCGACGAAGACATACAAGCGGATGTCAAGAATCAAGTATACAAGTCTGAATATATGTAATGTAATAAATAAAAAAATATGATATTTTTGCTTACTTGTGTTCGGCTTTCTGATTTTCTTTGCCATCTATTTGTTTTGTGATCCTCATACATCTATTTTTTATGAATGTTAAATGTGTTATATAAAACATAAGGAAAAACTCCACTGAAAATTATTATTTTATAAGCAAAGAAATTTTGTACTAGAAAAAAAAATTAGGAAAATCTTAGTTTAAATTTTAGGCATCTTTCTTATACTGACAAAAATAAATTTCAAATTGAATTTTTAAAAACTGAGAATAATTGAAAAATAGTAGGAAAGTGGTGGAAAAAAGGAAATGACACCAGTTTTGTTCTGTAAATTATAAAACATTAATTTATAAAATATCTTATTCTTCTTATTGTTATTCTTCATATTACACTCATATTAAAAAAAAATCATATATATGGATAACAGTTTCATATTATTAAATGTCAACAGACTATTTCGACTTTTCATCATATTATCAACTCTAAGAGTGAAAAGAATTCCTAGATTTCTCTCATCTTTATATTCATGTTATCAATTACTTTATACCAGACATTATTTTATAATGCAAATCTCATTCGTTAATAAAAATATTTCTCATATAATTTACAATAAGTTTAGATTACCATATAAATAAAATGTATCTTACAAATTAATGTAGTATTCATTTTATTTGTAATTTATTATGATTATAATGTGACAAAAGTTAAAAAGCATTTGTATATTTTCGACATAAATAGACTTTTTGGGATTCCTAATTTTTTATGAAATTTCATAAGCCGTTTCCTCTACAGCGTCAAAACTTATGTGTATATTATGAAAATAATAGATTCAAACATAAAAGAAATAATGTTGTTTTTGTTGTTGTTTTGTGCCAGCTAGGCTGACAATATGGGGTGCGCTGCTCCACTTTTCCAACTGAACCCTATTTTGGTGTGGAGTCCGACTTCCTCAGTACACACATGCCATAGGAACCCGTTTATAGGGTAGGCAACCATTCACTCATCATCAAGGAAAGGACAAAGACAGGATAGATAGAGAAAGTACATCCATGTTCGAAACGGGATTCAAATCCAGGACCTCCCTATCCGTAGTCAAGCACTCTGGCCATTAGACAAGTTGGACGGCAACCTGACAATTAGAATACCTTATGATGATTCTGTTTTAAAAAGGTATAAATTAAAGATTGATTATGTCATCTGCCAAATAGATTCCTAAATCTGTTGTATTCTTTGTTTACATTAATTTGTAACAATAATATAGGCTACACTCTGCAGACGTATTAAGATATATAAAACTTATAAACTTGATTTATCAAAGGTATCTACAATCACTAATTTATTTAAAATATATTCTATTATTAGCATCTGTAAAAATGCCGAAAAAGTATATTCTATAAACTGACTCTTTCATAATATTGAATAAGTTCGACGCATAACAACATTATTTTGTGAGAAGTGATTAGGCTGCTAAAGGTTATTAATGAAAAGAAACTATTAGAAATGTATAGCACAACAAAGTTAGAAAACTATACTTCGTTTCATCAAACAACGATACGTTGATATTGCAAGAAATAAGATCTCATTTTTGTTTATGAAGTACCAGGAGTGCCGTGGTGATTTGACGAGGATCTCCATTAAAATACGAAAATCAATCAATACTGGATTCAGGCACAATACGGATGGATCTATTACGTAGAAACACTGATATTGACTAATTGTATTTAATCTATTCTGAAACCCCTGTGCTTGATGAGTCTAAGCACATTAAATATTTTTTGTCAAAGGAATATACCATCTCTTTTATAGTGTGGAGATGGAACGCAGTCATTATTCACACACAATTTTACGAAACATTTGAAGTTGATATAAGACTTAACCTAATAATCAGTTAATAAAATCTTACGCGTTTGAGATTCATTTACTAGAACAAAATCAAAAAGTTTGTGCTGCACATATCCAATATTCTGAATATTTCATTTAAAAAAAGTTATGGCAAAAATTGAAAAATTTCTGAGAGTTTATGGAAGATAATGAAGAATGGGCGATTTTTATTATCTTCCATAAACAGGCGGGAGGATTTTACATCATTTTAAACGTTTTAAACTTATATCTTTGAGAAAAAGGAAATTTTATATTATATCTGTAAGCAAAGTGTTAGATTTGCTCATGCATATAATATAAACCTCTTCATTTGATTATTTTTTAAATTTTACTATCGAAATCTAATTCTATTTATTTAAAAACATTCTAATATATGGACAAATATTTTATTTCAATTTTTATAAGGAAAATTGTGATATTTTAAGTTATTATGTACTTTTGACCTTTAAATTTCAAAGTTTATAAAATATTTTAATAACATGAAACATGTATTAAAATTAAGAAAAATGCTAAGTATTTTTTTAATATATTGGGTAGTAACACTAATATGTATTTCAGTTAAGAATGCCACTGGCCATGTATTTCAGTTAAGAGATTGTGCTTTTAGCTATAGCTTTTTTTTCAGCTAGCTTTTTTATTATGTCTTGGAGGAGAAAATAGATGTTTTACTTTTGGGTAAAATACAGCCAATTATTCTTTATATTTTTATTCTGAAACTTTTTACCAATTTTTCCATTACTTTATTTTTTACCCTTTTCCTTTAAAATATATAAACGCTTTAATTGGAAATGTTCGTAGTTCATTAGATGACTAAAACTGCTTTTTTCTGAAAAAAGCTTTTCCTTTTTTATAAACTAATCTTTTAGTTTGGGTTTACTCCCTACTTAACAGAAAAGACAAAGATAAATGCAGAAGAATCGACGAAATCCTAAAATTAAGAGGAAAAAAAAACCTTGTAAGCTCTTTATATATTACTTTTTATTTTAAATCAATACCTTCATCCTCGAGAGAAATAAGGAGCTTCTTGGAAACAGAAAAGGATAAAAGGCTTCCAGGTTTTGTGAAGATTTACCAACATTGATATCCAAATTGTGCTTTACTCTAGGACATATCTCAACGAATATTCACTTCATTTTCAAGAACTTTATGAAAATTAGAGTCTATTAAAGCAGAAACAACGTTCATTCTTCCTGTTAAATTTAGATGCGATAGTTTAATAAACATTTTCAAAGCATTTCTTTTTAACATAGTCTCAAGCTATCAGTGATCGGACATGTTTGTCCACGTGTTGCTTGCAGAGTTATCTATATTTTCACTAGAGTGTTAAGTGGATATATTAAATACATATATTAAATAAATTAAGCTTTAAGGGCATTTATAAAGAACATCATTAAAAATGTATATTATAAATAAAAAATGTTCCCATTATGTGAAAAGATTAGAAAACACAAATTAAAAGAAAATTCTCAATGGAGAGAATGTATTGTGCTTATTTTTTCTTTCTTATCTTTTAGACAGATATTTGTTGTCACTGATTGTAGATTCTATACCTTATACAGATTAGACACTAAGTACTAGATCACCAAATGGCCTGAAGCTAATGTGAATCAATTTAATTTCCTCTACGTCAATTGTCGTCTAAAAAAAACTATTCATAGATTATGGGACATATTTGTGTGTTGTAAAAAAGAAAATACACAAGCACACGTCCCAGCACATGAGTATGTAGAAGACAGAAGAGCGACATCCATCTCTAGTTATTCATCAGTGGTGGGTCTTGAACCTGAGACCAATTACTTTCACTGTAAAGAATGTTGTCCTTCTATAATCCTATTTCCAATAAACAAGAAATTTCTAAAGATTTTGAGGACTTTTGAATTTTATGTTCGCGTGAGTCAAAAGTGCTTTCACAAGCCTCATTTTACAAAAAGACTTCCTCCTAAAATTTAACTTTTATACTAAAAAAACACCATCTTAGCTTTAGAATGAAATTAAATAGTAAATGAGCACATTCATTTTTCGATAGACTAGGAATATCTTCCAAGATATTCAAGAATTTTAATTAAAGGTTCATATGAATTACAAGACCCATGTGTCACTAGAACGTAATATGTAAAAACACATTTTTCTCCTAAAACATATTTTTTGTAATAAAATAATTAGGGGCTTTGGTTAAAACTAAGAATGCCACAAATCATATTAATATACATTGGATAGTGCTGAAGATGTACAGAGATTTTTGAAATGTATCCCTTTGAAATGTATCCCTTTGAAATGTAGAAATCGACTTATCACGTGATTTAGTAATTGAAACTTGCAGGTGTTTTTCTAAAAATGTATATTTTTTCACAATAAAATAAATAATGTCACTAGCAGCAATATGGTATTTAAGATTAGAACCTCCCAAGCGTTTATGGACAGACAAAGAATTTCTTACATTATTGAGGAATTTTGAATTTTCTGTTCGCGAAAGTCACACGTCCATTCTGTCAGAAAGTGTAATATACAAAATTACACACACTTTCCTCCAAAAATTATTATTTATAATAATTTAAATGGTATCATTTGCTTTAAGCTGTGATTCAAACTAAATGATCCCATTCGTTTTTTATAGAATGGGAATTTCTCAAAATATTGAGGAATTTTGAAATTAATGTTCACGTCAAAGCCCATTGTGCCACTAGGCGCATTATACAAAAAGACACTTTTCTTCTAAAATTTATTTTTTCTTTTAAAACAAATAATTGGAGTAGCTTTAAATGTTTTTTAGAACATGTACAGGTAATGTTTTTGATATCTAATAAATATTTTTCATAACTTACATAGAAATATTTGAAATTTTCTGATCACTCGTGTCTCATATTAAAGAGCGGTCTAATTAGCCATCGTGTGCAAAAAATGACTGTTGAGCGACAAACCAACCAACCAACTCATAATAAAGAGGAAAAAAAAACGAAATTTTTGATGATTCTTTAGAGTTAATAATATTTGCTTTTATAAAAAAAGCCAACTTATGAAATTTTATGTTACTACTAACATAATTTTACGTGGAAGAATGAGTTCCAGTTTTGCTCACACGTACTCAGTTAATGAATGAGATGACAGATTAAAAAATTATGTCGACGGGAATTTTAAAAACTATATATTTTTTAAAACAAAATAAATGCAATCATTAGCTTTATAATATGATACAACTTCTAAACCTTGGGCTGACCCTCCTGCTCACCCTTCGTACTTCCAAAGGCATCCTGGAGCCGCCACAACATTTAAGGGCTCCAAAGTACATCAGACGATACTGTCTCGACTTTCTACTGGCCACTTGAAGTGTATGATCTTTGAGGAAGGTGAAAGAAAATACCCATCATGCCCCAAGTGCGACAATGCTCCGTTTTGCCCGCAATGCATCTTGAAGTGCTTGGGGTTTTCTTGTGAAGAGGCTGTGAAAAGTCCACATCTGCTTTTGGACTTTTTGGCTATCTATGATCTCATGGGTCTGGTCTAGTTCCAGCTAGACCAGATGGGGATTAGTCCCACCACCACCATAATATGATTCAATACTAAATGCGTCAAAGCGTTTCCCTATAAACAAGGGATTTCTCAAGACAATGAGGAATTTTTAATTAAATATTCGCGCGAGTCACAAGTCGATTGCGTTACAAGGTGCAATGTATAAAAAAACGTTTTTCTCCTTAAAATGTATTTTTTGTAATAAAATGAATAACTGCATTAGTCTTAGAGTTGTACATTATACAAAAATATTTTTATTTTTAAATATTTTAGTTTAAACAAAATATTTTAAGTTTAAACAGGATGGTACTGAAGACATCCATGTTTCTGAAAAATTTTTTCAAATGCAAGTAACGTTTCTCAACAGTTGTCTTAGAAATGGTGGGTTATTTCTCGAAATATTTATTTTTTGTCATAAAATAAATAATAACCTTAGTTTTAGAATACGATTCATATTTAAATCCACGAAAGCGTTTCCCGATAAATTGGGAATTTCGTAAGATATTGAGGAATTTTGAATTTCAAGTTCCCGCGAGTCACAAGTCCCTGCTATGACAAGGTGCATTTTACAAAACTACATTCTCCTCCTAAAATGTATTTTTTACAACAAAATAAATATCATTATAGCTAAAGAATGTGATTCAATACTAAATGAGCCCATTCGTTTTTCGATATAATGGGAGTTTCTCTAGATAATAAAAAATTTTGCAATTAATGTTCACAGGAATCACAAGTCTCTTGTGTCACTAGGCGTAATACATAAAACGACATTTTTCTCCTAAAATTTATTTTTTATAATAAAATGCGTACTTGTAATAACCTAGTATTTGCACTATATAATAAAAGCCGCAAACCGTTGTAATATACAGTGAATGCTTTTAGAGATATACAGAAATCTTTGAAATGAACGTTAGTTGTCACATTAACCGTTTTATCATTTGTAGTGTATTTCCCGAGATATTTATTTTTCATAATAAAAAACAATGCTGTCACTAGCTTTAAAGTCTTATTCAATACTAAATGAGCATTGGCAGTTTCTGATAAAAAGAGCATTTCTTAAGATATTGAGGACTTTTTAATTTCCTGTTCGCGCGAGTCACAAGTCCCTTTTGCCACTAAGCGAAACATAGAAAAATACATTATTTTCATAAAATGGGTTTCTTATAATAAACAAATACTAACAATAACTTCCGAATGTGATTCAGTACTATATGAAGGCATTAGTTGTCCTATACACTGGGTATTTCTCAGGATAATAGATGTTTTTGAAATTAATGTTCACGGGAATAAAATAACACATGTGTCACTAGGGCGCATTATATAAAAACACATTTTTCTCCTTAAAAATATCTTTTTATAATAAAATAAATAGCCCCATTAGCATTAAATATGCATTTTATACTAATTACAGCAAATCAGTTTAATATAATTTTGACAATAGTGAAGATAAACAGAGATTTTTGATATGTGATCAACTGATTACAAAAATCAGTAATTAAAATTTGCAATTTTTAGATTTTTCTCAAAATATATATTTTTCCTGGTATAATAAATGATGTCTATAAAAAATTTTGGGAATTACTAAATCCATCCAACGGTTTCCTGTTATACAAGCAATTTCTTAAGATGTTAAGGAATTTTGAATTAGCTGCTCTCGAGTCACTTGTCCACTCATGTGATGCAAAACGAAAAAATACATTTTCTTCCTAAAATAAATTTTTTATAACAAAATATGTACTTTCATAAGTTATAGGGAATCTTTCAACATAATGGCTCCTTTCGATTTTTATATAGATCGGGAAATTTCAAAGATATATGGGAATTTATAGAAATTAATATTCTCGATAATCAAATGTCACTTGTGTTACTAGGTCAAAATATATAAAAAACACATTTTTCCCCTAAAATATATTTTAATATTAAAATAAATAGCTACATTAGCTTTAAATATGCTTTCCATACTAAATACAGCAAATCATTTCAATATACACTTGACAATAATGAAGATTTACATAGATTTTTGACATGTAGTCAACTGATCACGTAAAGAAATAATTGAAATTTGTAGGCTTTGGGTTTTTCTCAAAATATATACTCTCCGTCATAAAATAAATAACATTTTTATCAGTAAATTACTATTATTTACTAAATCCGACCAACAGTTTCTCGTATGTCAAGCAATTTCTAAATATATCCAGGAATTTTGAATTTCCTGCTCCAATATCACATGCCCTCTCATCAGATGCAATTTGAAAATACACATTTTTTAATAAAATGTATTTTATATAATAATATATGTACTCTCATAAGCTATACAATATACTGAAATACTCAATGGGCCCATTCGTTGTTGTATAGACCGGGAATTTCTCAAGACATATGTGAAGTTAGAAATTAGTATTCACGGGAATCAGATGTCACTTGTGTCACTAAGGCGCAATATATAAAAACACATTTTTCTCCTACAGTTTTTATAATGAAAAAAATATCTACATTATCTTTAAATATGCATTCTATTCTAAATGCAGCAAATCATTTTAATATACATTTGACAATAATGGAGACATACAGAGATTTTTGAAATGTAATTAACTGATCACAGAAATCAGCAATTGATATTTGCAGTCTTTCGGTTTTTCTCAAAATATATATTTTCCGTAATAAAAAGAATGATGTCTCTATCAGTAAAATGTTATTAATTACTTAATCCAAACAATGGTTACCCGTTAGATAAACAATTTTTTAAGATATCCAGGAATTTTGATTTTCCTGCTCCCGCGTCACATGTCCTCTGACAAGCTGCAATATAAAAAAAAATCATATTTTCCTCCTAAAATGTATTTTTTAAAATAAAATATGAACTCTCACAAACTGTAGAGAATCTTTCAACACTAAATGGGCCCATTCATTTTTGTATAGACTGGGAATTTCTCAAGATGTATGAGAATTTAGAAATTAAAATTCTCGAGATCAGATGTCACTTGTGTCACTAGGGCGCAATATATAAAAACACATTTTTCTCCTAAAATATTTTTTAGCAACATTAGCTTTAAATATGCATTCTATGCTAAATACAGCAAATGATTTAATATACACTTAACAGTAATGAAGATTTACAGAGATTTTTAAAATGCAATCAACAACGTGATCACGTAAAGGAATAATTGAAATTTGCAATGTTGCAATCCATATAAATGTAAGCATTTACTATTTGAAAACCATGATTATAATAATTTTTATACACTTGGATTTTAAATAATTCTATTGTTAATTAACTGTTTATCATTTCAGGTTACTTCAAAGTAATACTTGTTTCAATTTTTTCTAACACAGTTGTTGGCCCAACTTTGAAAATATATTTACAGAAGATTTGAAGAAAAAAATAATTTAATGGATCTGTAGAGGACAAAATTTGAGAATCTGTAATTTCTTTGTTGATTTTGAAATGTTATTTACTTATAAAAATATGGATTGTATACACAGACACAGGTATAAGAGTTATTTAAATAATAATTATGCTATTTATTTTAATAATTAGGTTGTTCTTGATTAGATTAAAATGTTTAAATAATTTGTTTTAAATTACACACAGTAATGAATTTTTTTTACTTTATTGTTGACGTGTTTAAAAAGTTTTAGGGAATTATAAAATTATCTGAGGACTATATAGTTTTACTTTAATGTTGTATATTAATATTTAAAATTTGATTGAATAATGTATATATTTTTCAATTTTTAAAGTAATCTTAACAGCAAAACAGAATGTCATTGGATGATAAATTTAAACACTAAAAAGAAAATGTACTATTATAATTTTTTAGTTATAATAAACTCTTCTTTTTTGTGGTGTCTTTATTTTTCTCACATAACATAAAAACATCATTTCTATTAAATGTGTGTTCGGTACATTTTTCCATAGCAGAAAGGTAAATACATTTCCGTTGAATTAAGATAAAAAAATAAAGGTACATGCAGCTATAAATTAATCATGATGGAAATATTTCATCTGTTAAAAATCAGTTTATCATTAACACAACATTAATGTATCAAGCTTAAAATACTGTTTGATTGTCAGTATGATAAATTGAAAGCGTATATATAATATAAAAACAATTATGGTGTTGTTGTTTCTTATCCTGACTAACTGGCGGAGTCAGACAAGATCCACGAGCCCGTTGACTGTAAGGAAGTCGAAGGTTATTAGAGGATTGCTAAAGAGATCCTCCTTAGAGAGACCCATGCAATCCAAAAGGTGCTCAGGCGAGGCCTCATGACTTTGGCACTTGGTGCAGGTGACGAAGGTTTTCCTGCCCTCGTTGTAAGTGAGGCACTTGATGTGACCACTAGCAAATCTTGAGAGAGTAGTCCGGGTACGTCTGTCACAAGGGAGGTTAAGGGACAAACCCGTGTTTGATCCCATGTACCAAACATGGATAGGGGGTGTTTTCCACTCCTCCGAGATTTTAGATTTTTCATGGGAGTATAACTCCATATAGGTGAGTGTGGAAGAAGGAGTTGTTGAAATTCTGCAACCCTCCTTAGCAAGATTATCTGCAAACTCATTCCCGTGGAGATTCACATGTGAAGGTATAAAAGCAATTATGCTCCCACTTTGTTTAATATTATTATTTCAACTCTCTCTTAAAAAATTCGGTTTAAAAATGAGTTCGATTTGCTCATTTATTGCTAATTGAGTTCTTCAGTGGAGAAATCAGTATTTTCTGCAGTAATCACTTCATTATTGTAAAGTGACATGACTAGGGAGAGAGTACCAGCTCAAGGGTTGACCTCGCCATTTTGTAATTATTTAATTCCAAAAAAGAGTGGATGTATTTAAAAACATCAAGCGTTTTATAGGCAGTCTGAAACACTGCGACAGCCTAATAAGCAATTCACTCTTGTGCTTTTTAATAATTAGCCCTCGTGTGCAAAAAATGACCGTTGAGCGACAAATAAACCAATTGTGCTTTTTAATGACTTATTCTTAAATATTTTATTTAAATTAGGACACTTATTGAAATTTTGATTTAAAAAAAAGATTTTTGTTAAAAATATAAACATAATATAAAATGAATTTTTTTCGGATTACATATTCATTGCTAAATGTTATAGCCAATAACTTAATAAATTTCCTATTATGCTTGAAATATTAATCAGATTATACTAAATTAACTGAATCGTCCTAAGCTGTTATTTTCTACTTATTAATCAAAATCGAAAATTAAACATGCAAGAATACCTAATTATATTAAATTTTTTGAGTAAATTTTTAAGTAACTGGCGAGAGTTTCGTATATGAATGTTAACTTATTGCCATGTCGGTTTACATTACGGCATGTTTATTAAGTTTCCCACAGCCGCCCATTACAAAAACAGCTATCTTCTGAGTAACGCATATTTTCCTCCAGATAAAGACAATCATGTCCATATATAAGTTTAGTAATATATTCTTACTTAAAATATTGTACAGAGAGAGAGAAAATTTACACAATTATTAATATACTCTAATTTTAAGAAAACGAGTAATTACTTCGATTTCATGTTTATATTTTCAGTTCAAAGGGGTAAAAGTCAAATCTTCGGCATGAAAGTCAATCATTACGTACGTAAAGTAATCGTAAGATGAGAGACGAGCCAAATTAAATGCTGGTTCAACCGTTCCCTTACGAATCCTCATTGGTTTAACATTTTTTTAATAATAACTCTTGATTGTGAAGCATTATATTTTTACATGTGAAGGCTTGTTAAGCTAGGTATAACGCTTTCAATGAATGATTAGTCATAGGGGGGGGGGTTGAAATCAAGAAGAGCGGGTGTGGGACTGAAAGTCTGAGCTCTTAACATTCGGCTACTACTTCTGTAATGATAAAATTATTTCTAAAATTAATTTATTGCAAAATGTTATATAAGATTTAGTAACATTGGAAAGAATTGTAGCAAAAATGTTCTTTTGATAGCAACAGAAAATGAAGACAATGACAGTACTTACGATACATAGTGAAATCGAGCATTTCATCATTATTAGCTTAATGTTTTTCTAAAAAATACTGGATTAGGTTGGCCATATTTCTTACAATTTAATTGAAATTTTAGCTAGATATCAATACTTTCATACAAACATATTTGTATTTATTTTTGTTTCGTTTTACTGGGGTGATAAATTTGCTTGAGATGTAATACCATTAGATTAATTAAAATCATTTTCCTTATCAAGGTTCAAAAAAGATTTGAGTTCAATATTTAACGAAATATTTTCTTAAGGTGTGTAAAAATGTATGTCATCACCTTGTAATGACGAAAGAAAATCCCAGTTTTTAAGAAATGTATATTTTCATTATTTACTTCATTATTTTAAGAACTCGTGTAGTGAAAGGCAGCAGGATTTGCAAATTGGAGTAAAAATGCATGCTTAAATATATGTACAACACATGAACAATTCCAATTTTTATTAATTTTACTTTACGTTCTTGGAGCGAGATAAAATTACACCACCTTATTTGTAAATTATTATTGCTGAATTTTAGTTTATTTATTTTAATTGCATTTTTGAATAGCGGTGAAGTGTTCCTTTTCATGTGCATATTATTATCCACCATTTTCTTTTCATGTCCTATTAGGGGGAAATATATTGAATTAATTCACATTGTTTTAACAGATAAATACAGGGTGATTTTTTTAAAGTGACAGTGTTTGGAGCGTCATGTAGTGCGATCTAATATAGCCGAAATGACACTAAACTTGGTATCTAGACTAATCAAGACATTGAAAAAAAATTTCGTGAAAAAAGTTTTAGTTCCAAAAGTCACCGCTTGGAAATTTTGTGGCGCTGCTGTAGATAATAACGTCAATTAGCACAAAATACGATCAAAGCAAAAGGCAATTATTGTGCTACGATAGTGCCAATAATAGGGGCTATAAAAGCAAGTAGTTGACAGCTCCGACAAATAATCTCAGTTGCAGTAAACGAGCTCCAGTTTCCATGTCTCTCACGTTACCGGAACGTGCGTTATGTTGGTGGAGTATCAAATATGTCAATTCTAAAGGACAACATAACAAAGACAGTGTGGAATATTCCTCGTGATATGTTACGCATGGCTGGGGAGAACGTTGTGCACAGAATGCACGGTGTTAATTCTGAGAACGGTGCTCACATTGAATGTGGTCTAATTCCTCACCTGGGAAGTTAATGTAATAAAAAGACATTAATAATTTAACTGTATGATTGTATGTATTAGTATTTTTCTTTTATCACATTTTATACATAGTAAGGCACCACATAATGCCCTAGCGGTGATTTTTAGGACTAAAACTTTTTTCACTGAATTTTTTCCCCCGTGATTGGATTAATCTAAATACCAAGTTTGGTGCCCTTTCGGCTATATATATATATATATATATATATATATATATATATATATATATATATATATATATATATATATATATATATATATATATATATATATATATATATATAGATCACGCTATGGGGCGCTCAAAACATTGTCACTTTTAAAAAGATCACCCTGTACATTTAAAGGAAAGGAAACATCAATGAATATAATTTTTGATGATTTTGTTAACTTCTTACGCCGTCCTCCTTCCCTCGGCTTTATTTTCTTAGCAATAAGCAAAGTCAAAGGACAAGATCAACAACCTTACATTGAAGTTCCTCTCTCTAATTCTACCACTTGAGCAGGAGAGGATTTTCTAAGAAACTTAATAGGCTCGTGGCCACCCACTACGAAGTTAAAGCTAGGTGAGGTTTGCAACCTTCCGGACACAGGAGAAGCGTTTTTCATTACCAGGTATTCGCAACCTTAGGATGGATAATATGGAAATTTGAGTGTTATGTTTTTGCATGCTGGCCGATCGCTGAGTGGTTAGCGCTCCCGAGGTATGGGTGCTGGGTTCGAATCCCGTTTCGGGCATGGATGTTTCTTTCCTTCTCTGTTTTCTCTGTGTTTCTCTGTCCTGTGATGTTGTATGAATGTGGCCCGCCCTATAAACGGGTTTGTGGTGGTATGGCGCGGGCAACGCTACTCGCCTCCGTGACTTGGTTCACAGGTGCCCGCTGGGTAACGATAAATGAGTAGCAGGTTCTAGTCTTGTTTTGGCATAGGGTTCAACCCTCAAGTGCCCGCCGTTAGAAAAAAATTTGCATACGTTTAAAAATTTATTTACTTTTGGTCTTTGCACAAAATGCAGCTTATGATTTGGTAATGTCGTATAATTGCTCTTTGATTAAGCATATGCAATAAAATAGAGCCTATGGTCAAGTTTAACTACCAATGGATTTTTGATAGTCGCAGGTATTGAACTTGTAATTCAAGCTGAAATCATGCACTTTTCCTTGGTTACGATGAATCTCCTAGTTTTCTCCTCTTGCCAACAGACATACTATTAATTATTTTACACAAATGACTTCTTTTTACTCATTATAGAAATATTATTGCCGTCCAACTTGTCTAGTGGTCAGTGTGGCTGACTGCGGATAAGGAAGTCCTGGGTTCGATTCCCGGTTCAGGCATGGATGTACTTTTTCTCTCTATCTATCCTGTCTTCGTCTTTTCCTTGTTTGAATGAGGTGTGAATGGTTGCCTACCCTATTAACGGGTACCTATGGCATGTGTGTAGAGCAAAGTCGTTCTTTCATCTTCATGGTGCTCTGATTAAAACGAAAGACGCTACCAATTGACTTAAATTCGCATAGCCAAGGAATAGCGAGCTTGGCTTGTCCGAGTGTCATTAGTAACAACAACAACGGAATTATTAATATTTTTTTCTTCATTTCATATTTTGCAATTTCTATTTAGTTAGAATTTTTCTGCGAGTGGAAATAACGTGATGACAAATAATTTATTTTATAATATTAAATAAAGTCTTTCAAATTTATAGTAATCTCAACAATTACTATTTGTTTAGAGGATGTCACTTCACTTGGATTTAACTTATAAATTTCTGCATATTAAAGTTAAGGAAAAGACGCGCGAAATTTCTTTTTACCATTGAAGTAATTGGTAAAAATTGATGCTTATTTTTAAACATTGTTTCAAAATAACTTTAATAAAAATATAACGGATAATAAATACATTTCTGCTATATTCAGCCTTTTCATAAGACTATGCTGTTATAATACTATCAGTATCTGATGAGGATAAAAATAGACTGTTTTCTTATCCATATCAGTATAAATAGCTTGTGTGGCTTAATATGTAGAAAAATGTAGTCCAATAAAAATTTCGTTAAATATTACATTATTACATTTCAGTTAAGATAAATTTTGGCATTAGGCATCGATTTATTGATTACTGTTAATAATTAAATATTGCAATGTGATTTTTATGAGGATTTCAGAGTGATTAATATATTTCTCATGTGAAATCATTTTTAATGATAAAAATACGTGCTAATCTTGTAAAAAGAATGTAAAACTATTCCTCTTTTTCCACTAGAATATTCCAAAATAATGAATAGTAATACAAAATATTCGGAGCGTGTTACATTTAATTAAAAAGAGTTTCGATTTTGCAATGTTTGAATAATTTCGTGAAACATTTTAAGAATCCTCTGTATATCATATTTTACCTGTAGAAAATTTATCAAGCAATATAATTTCCTTATAATGATCGATTGCCGACCAACTTGTCTTATGGTCAGCGTGCCTGCCTGCGGATAAGGAGGTCCTGAGTTCGAATCCCGGTTCGGGAATGGATGAACTTTCTCTCTCTATCTATCCTGTCTTTGTCCTTTCCTTGTGTGAATGGTTGCCTACCCTATAAGCGGGTCCCTATGGCATGTGTGTACTGAGGAAGTCGAACTCCACACCAAAATAGGGTTCAGTTGAAAAAGTGGAGCAACGCACCCCATATTCCCAGCCTGGCTGGCAGACGACAATGAATGAATGAATAATGTTAGATTTTCTTACGATTTCTATAGAATCGTTTTTAGTTTCGTTTAATTTACATTTCAAAGAATATATGATTTTAATTGTGCACTTAATTGCATGTAAGATTTTCAGTAAAGTTATTAATAAACTTTACTTTTTATTCAACCCCTCAAAGTCCTTTCAAACAGCCTCATTGTGGCGAGGGGATGACCCTGGATGGAAGGGGCGAAGTACGTCGGGAGTGTATGCTCCTGGTAGGGCAACCGATTCTTTGAAGGCGAAGGGTGTCATGGACCTGGTCTGATTCAAACCAGGGGATAAGAAAGAAGAGGTACTTTTTATTCAATACAAAAATGCAGATTAAGATTGGTAATCGAAAATAAGCAAATAAAATGTTGATAATTAAGTGAAAATAACTAAATATTTTAATAATTTTTTTATTTGCATTTAGTACAAAGATACAAGTATAGTTTGAATTGTTAAAGAAAAATAGGGTTTGTTTTTTAATATTCAACACATATACAAAGATTGGAAAACTATAAAATCAATGTATCATTTTTTCGTTAAGAGTCGTATAATTTTGTGAATCATTTCTACTTTTGAATTTAGTGACTTGGACAAATACTAAAGACCTGGAAATTTTGGAACTGAAACACATTTTTAGAATTACATATTATAAGTTTGAATCAGAAATGCATTTCAATCGAATTAAATTTGTTAAATTAATCACTAATCAATTAATAAATGGATTTTCCACTGTATATTATAATATTTGTTTAACCACAACTGAAATGTTCACAATATATATATATATATATATATATATATATATATATATATATATATATATATATATATATATATATATATATATATATATATATACATAGATAAACACACATACATATATACATATATATGTATATTAACATACTATTTTAAATTTCTAATTAAAATGTTGGAGAAATGCAACTATCTAAAATTCCAAGTAATAACTCAGTTAACCAATAGCATCACAGACATTTCAGGACGTCATTATAGCTTAACTGTTCACTAGACAGTTTGTATTACTCTTCCCTTTTCCCTCTCTTTCAATGCTAGTTCTGGAGTAAGAAAGTATTTACTGAACTCACGTTCCCTTCTCCCCATCTTTTAAAATTAGATGCTTAACGCAAATTTGATAACCCTCTCGGATTTTGGTCTTCCAAACAGGAAATTAATTCTTTATCTATTTCGACTGGAGTTAAATGAAATTTAATTTTGGCTTCACTTGTACGCTTACTTTATAAATATCATAATAGGGATTTTGCTTCACTACAAGAAACTTATGTATTGAGCGAGAGACCAAAAGATGTTAAAATGCCTCAAGGTTGTAATTACAGTTCAAAAAAGGTAGTTTAACTATAAAATTTAATAATATATATATATATATATATATATATATATATATATATATATATATATATATATATATATATATATATATATATATATATATATATATATATATATATATATGCATTGTGAATATTTCAGTCGTGGTAAAAATTTAAACAAATAATATATATTGCAAAATCCATTTATTAATTGATTAGTCTAAAATCAATGTATCACTGTTTCATTGAGAGTCATATAATTTTGCGAATCATTTCTACTTTTGAATTTATTAATTTGGACAAATACTAAAAGTTTGGAAATTTTGTACCTGAAACACATTACTAGCAATATATATATATATATATATATATATATATATATATATATATATATATATATATATATATATATATACATATATATATATATATATATTAATAAAATTTAAATGTTTTAAAGTTTTCCAAAATTTTTGTGTTTAATATTTAAAAAGAATAATCCTTGTTATTCTCTAAGAAACCTTTTTCTCATTATACTCATGTACATTTTTACTGAACACCAGAAGATTTACATTATTTAAATATTTAATTATTTTTCCCTTTATTATTTATTTATTTTCAGTTATCAATTTTAATCTGAATTTGTGTGTTGTATAAAAAGTAAAGTTTATTGATAACTTTACTGAAAATCTTATAAATAAAATCATACGTATAAATTTTAACTTTAACGTAACTTTTTCATTATAGTAATTTGAATCATTTCATCAACAATAATGCAAAATAATAAAAAAGAGCATTTCATGTGCTTTTTATAAATTAATTTCATAAATTTTCTGGTGAAAAAATTTAATAATTACGTATAAATTTCAGTTTGTTATAATTCTTTTCTCTTGGTAGGATATTATTTGAGATCAAATTTTCAATAATTTTATAATAAAATACACATACTGATTTAATAATTGTGTAAGCGTTTTCATTTGTCCAATTTGTCCTTTGCATTTTTTACGTGGTGAATATAAATACATTGATGTTTTTAACATAGTTGTTATATATAAATTTAATGCAAAGGCACTCAATTATAAACTTTTAAATTTTACGATTATTTCGGGGTATAATTTAAAAACAATGGGAAATATTTTTAAATAGTTTATAAAAAGATGTGGTAAATTTGAAATTTATGTTCAAAATAGTATAAATTATTTAGAAAAACTATCATCAATTATAACAATATTTTTTGGCATTAAAAGAATAGTATCTATTAGCAGCTAAAGTCATCAACTATCGTTAAATAAAATTGCTTATTGCGAAACAAACACTGATTTTTCTGAGTGAGTTAAGATTAAAAAAAATTATTTTAATATTAAATTGAGTATGTTTATGAATTCTAAGTAGCAAAAACCCTATTCTGCAAAAGCTTTATTAATTGGTGAAAAATCTGTATTAAATAAGAAATATAATAGAAATAATATTTTGCTTTTAATTTAAATGGTTTTAATAATGTGTCATTAATCTTTAAAAAATTGGATTTATGAGATTATAGTAAAGTATATTGTGAATTAAAAAGTCTTTATTGTGATGAGCACAGGCGATATTTCAATAAGTAAATTTATTTAAATTTCATTTCTGAACAAAACCATTTTTTTAGAATATATTTGAGATTTACTATTTTAGCTTAAAGCCAACACCAAAGTATGGATAACTTTATTAAGTATATTTGGAATACTTAAGACATGTTATTGAAAATGTTACATGTAATGAATATCAGAAAATTTTCACTGTCGTCTACAAGATAATATATTTATAATAAGTTACATTTTTCAAATTATATATTTATTAGCTCCCTAAAACTACTAGCTTAACAAGATATATTACACCAGAAAAAATTGATTTGTGTCATTTTGACATTTAGAATTGAAAATAAAATTACCTCTAATTTTATTTTCTGGAGCATTTCCAAAATGTAAGTTTCTATGTGCCATTGAATTGCATATTCCTGCATCTTTAGTTTTATATGGAAATTTTTGTGAATAAAATAGGATTGTTACACGTTTCGACAACGTTTTTTAATATTTTGAGATATGATTTTGCTACAATGAACATTTGAGATTGCGACTAATATTTAATTAAATGAACAATGACATTTAATCAGATTATAATAGTTTTCAAATTTTGAATTTGCTGGTACATTTGTTATTTAATTTTGAAGAGCATTTAAAAAATTTTTTATTTTAAGGATATAAAAAAATTCCTTTGAATCAAGCTTCATTTGAATTTGTATGTAGGCCGGGTGTCCATCATTTTATCAATATAATTTATTGAAGATTTTTAACATGACTTATTTAATTTATATTTCATATTAACAAAAATTTTGATGAAGTGAATTTTAAATGATCGCAGAGAATTAAAATTTGGATGACTTCTAACTTGTTATGATATTTCACTTTAATTAAATCCCTTACAAAAAATATATGCTTCAAATATAAATAAACTATTTTATTGTATCAAGTGATTAAAATAGCCTGAATATATACATGATCGTAATTCGAATATTTGTATGATAAACGGTCAAATATTATACAATAAAAATAAGTGAATTAAAGAAACTCATAATTTTGATTTCATAGCAGACATGTACAGTGGAAAATTCATTCTAATATTAAAAAATTGTGAAAACAAATCAAATATTATTTTATTATAGTCCTTTATACAAATTAATTAGCAATCTTCTTAATTATAATATTTTGGAGCTTTAAGTTTAATGCTTTAAGCTTGTGCGATTACTATTTTCTTTAAACACATATTATTGGTGACGAATTTTATTAGTTAAGTGCTATAAGTGTGTGTGATTGAAAAATGCGAATCACAGACATATAAATAGTTCAGTACAAGTTAAGGCACATTTTTCTCATAACTAACCAGTCGCGTAACAAACACTTAGCGAGGACCATGGTAACCAAGTGGTTATCGGCCTTCCGTCCTTAAGGGTGTGGTTCGACTCCCAATGCCACCAAATACCCACAGAGTACATGCGATGTACGTGCTTCTGACTTCATTTCAAACAGCCGTTAATATAGATAAATGTTATCTAATTTTTAACCATGGAGTTATAATTAAAGATAGATGATTCCTAAAATCTCATTTTGAATGTAAGTATGTTAAAAAATACTTCAATCATTAGTTGGTAAAGAATTAACATTTCAAATAATATTCTACTTCTTCCCAAATTAGTGAAGTTATTTCCATAAGAAACGTAAAAATTTAAAGTAAACAACTTTACTTCTTCATATTTATGTTTAACTTAAATTTATCCACCTCTTATCGATATTAATTTAAATAAAGCTAATTTAATACAAAATACCTCTAATTTAATACAAATGCTTTAATTTTCGTAGCAAACAGATAAAATTGTTAAGAGAAAATCGACAATCATTTTTTAAGCTTTTTCTGGATTAACAAATGTATACTTTTTGTAAATTAAAGTACAAAATCATTGAAAAATTGGAGGCATTTAATTAAAAAAAGTTTTCTGGTTTGTTTACTAAATTTTACGTGTGTATGGGGGAGCCTTTTGTGACCTTCAATTGGAGAGTTTATGAAGTTAAAGAACTCTGAAGATTGAATTAGACAAAAAAATCTTTAAAGGTAATAGTGACATGAAAATTAATTTAGAAATGTTTCGTTTGATATTTTGGCATGTTCATTATTTCTCTCTCTCTCTCTCTCTCTCTGTATACATACATATATATATATATATATATATATATATATATATATATATATATATATATATATATATATATATATATATATATATATATATATATATATATATATATATATATATATATATATATATATATATAAAAGTCATAGAGAGTGATTGAGGCTTCATTGATTAAGATTAATTAATTTTCTAAACTTTTCAATAAGTTTTAAATCAATAGAAAATTATGTAATAGGCAAAATCAGTTGCAATGCTGTCTTTAAATGCTTTTCTATCAAAGGGACTGCCATAGAAATTTTGCCATACTTGTACATCAAAATTGTAGAAACATTTAAATGTGTAAAAAATTAAAGCACACCTATTCTGCAACGAGACATTATTGCTATTAACTTTATTTTTCGGTTGTGCATTTATAATTTAATGTAATTATTTTCAATCCTGTACTTGTAGCCAATTTCTTCAAAATATTGTTGAAACAAAATAGCAATAATCAACAATAAAATGCTTGAGTCAAAATATTTCTTTAGATCAAATAAATTTTGATATTGAAATAAATTTTGACAAGTTATTTAAATCAATTTTCTTCTTAATCACATTATGGATTGATAAAAGATAAAGTTATCTAAAGTATAACGTAGATTGTATTTCATATATATGTTAAATTTTACATAAGAAATATTTTTTTGTAAAATGAAATTAATTGAATGTAAATTGTCTCAGAAAACATCGCCTTCTGACGGATTGTCTGTTATTGTTATACCTTTGGAAACAAGCAGGCTGATGATCTTGCCAAAGCGAATTTTCTCATGACACAAGCTGACTCTCTTTTGCCATTGTGAAACATCAAAATTATCATTTATGATAAATTAAAGAAATAATAGAGCTTCCTTGTAAAATAATGCAACTGTGATTAAGAGGTGAAGTGTCTTGATCGACAAAGTAGTTTAATCTGCAGTTCCCAGCCTCGATCTGTTGGAAAAATTTGCTTATAAGACATGACTAATTGCAGAAGCATTTACATCTTATTGGAGTCAAGGTTTATTGCCCTCTATGTCACCAGGAGGATATTAATGGTGATCATCGTAAGCATTTCCCCATTCTTTTAAAGTTTCTTGAAACCAACCTTACAGGCGCTGATTTTTAATTCTCTTTATTTGTCATCTTCACTTTATTTGTCTGCTAGTCAAATAATGATATAGATGAAGATAAGCGTAGGAATAAAAACAAACAAAAACCATATTCTTCGAATGCATCAAAATAAATGATATTTTTAAATAATATTATATTTTGCGATGCGACTCCAAAATAAGATTAATTTTATAAAGTCTTTCAGCATCATATAAATTTTATATGATGTCAGAAAAACTATTTTATGAAATATAAGTGATCTTAAAAATGTTTGTGGATACACTTTATAAATTTTTTACTTCTATATTGTTTACAATAATTATCCAATAGGTTTGAAGTTATCAATTATTGAATGAATGCGTGAGAATATTAAATAAATACTAGGAATAAATGACAAATTTATTTCTTCACAAGAGTGTAGCCTTATAAATACTGAATCTCTCGTTATTTTATCTAAGGAATTGATAATATTTGATTTTAAGAGCAAAAAAAATTTCATTAATAAAAGCTTAATTTATATTTTACAATTTACAGCAAAATGTTGTTAATGTTATAGGCTTCACATATTGTGCTTTTATTATATTTAATAAAATTTATAATAGTACAAAATATTCTAAAATGAAAAACTCAATTTTAAGAGAAATTTATTTAAGACTAATATATTTAGGTTTTAAAAATTTTTTAATGGTCCGATCTCTTTATAAATTTATTATAGTGTTATAATTAATTCATTGTTGCGTCACATAAATGTTATTTTATATTTAACTGAGTAAACAGTAAACAATCATGATGATCTTTAAATTTCTACATTTTAGAATATTTGATATTTCTCGTAGCATATTCTTCTGTTTTAAATATTATGTATTTCTAAATGCTACTATAGTAATTAATAGACAGGAAATACTTTTATTTAGTTTTGATACTAACGTTGAACATGGAATTTAATTTCAATTAGACGTTAAGCTTATGGTCTTCATAAAAAGGAAATTAACTAAGAAAATAAAAATAATTAATATACTTCTTGTATTAAGAAAAGCTTGTGATGTCAAAGTATCTACGTATAAAACTTACTTTCACTTATACCACAAATAAGTGAAAGATAAAGATAAGTGAAATTCAAAGTCATTCAATATTTTGAATAAAAATTGCAATTGTTGCAGAAACTTTTTATTTTGAGAAAAAAGGATCTTGTTATCTCATACTATGCATTGTGGATATGCGCTTGGAATATTTTTAATTTCAACTTTAAAATAAATAACTTCAGAAAACTTTAGACCTTTAATTGAATGATTATAGTTTTGAGAAAAGATTTTGAATTCTTTTCTACTTTAATGTGTTATTTAATTATAGTCTTTCTTCTAGATTAGACACGCCTACTTTTACTTCGAAGTAAACAACAGAAGGAATTAAATTTATTTAATAGGTAATAATTTCGCTAATTTTCATGCTACCTGTAAGTTTTATATGCTAAGATATTATATATAGATATAATATTCGCTATTTTTCATAAATTTAAACTAAAAAAGTTATAAAATAAAAGAACCTTTTCTAAATTTGTTGATAATTTTGCTATGTTTTGAACAAAAAAAGTGTCATTTTAAATTAACAGTAAATGCTAATACAGCTAGTGTGGTGTTGGCAATAAAGGCGATTAGCTCTATAGAGCTATAAATCTACAATAGGTGATTGTAGATCGATAAACAGCATAATTTATGCATTGACATTATTTTGTATAAATTACTACAATTATACAAATTGTTTTATTATCTGTATACGTATAATTTGTATAAATTACTACAATATATCTACGGTAAACCCCATAGATCTATTGTTTTCAATAAACACAAATTTACTATAATCACCAGACATAACACATACAAATTTAGGGAAAGAAGTTTTTAAGACTTTCGTTTGTGGCAGTGGTTCTTTCAACAGATTATTATTCTCACATTCTGTCATCAAATTTTAAATATCTGCCACTATTTGAGTTTCTTAATTCGTTTTTTCTAGGAAATAAATTTACTCTACAATAAGGTTTCAAACTTTATTTTGCTTCATCGTATTAAAGTTAATTTTTCTTATGATCATGAATAATTCTTTGACAGAAAAGTATTTTTATGACTCATTGAAATGCATTTAATGACATTAATTAATGAATAATTAACTATCTATTGATGTGATTATTTTAATACTACGAAATAGGTAACTATTTCTTATATAAAACAGATTTAAATTCTTTGCTGCAGCATAAATAACTAGTGTATGACAAATTAAATTTATTTGCTCAGTAATAATCATTTACCGGAAAAGTACTTGTGTATGCTTCGCAAAAAAATTTTTAAAACTTTTCAATCAACAGAGTTTATCTGATTGAAATTTGAAAATTTGTAGCAAATTATATGTTTTAAAATAGTAAAATGTTATTGAATTCTTTTTGAAATTTCAATTTCTTCCTGAGCAATGTAATCTGAATAAATCATATTTTCGTTTCCATTTCTTTCTTTCTGTTGCATTTATTTGCAAATTCGACTTTATATTTTCTCTCTATTATGCTCTTACGATTTCTTTTCCATGTGCACTTAAGAGAAGATTTCGCGTCTTTTTTGCAGAGACCAGCTGCTGCTTGTATTTTCTCTCCAAATTCGAGGGGAGGATAAATGGATTTTCTTTTCAGTTTGCCTTCGGTCTTGCCTGTCAATTTTATTATCCTTTTCTGTTAGAATGGTAAAACAGAAAACGCGAGAAAAAAAGAATCTGCTTATTGTCTTTCTCTCTCTTTCTCTGATATTCAAGCTTGTTGCAACCTATAACTCCTTCTTGAATCAAATAACAATTGTGATACCGGTGAAATTAATCTCTACTTCTATTTTTGTTAATCAATTTTTAAATCGAAATGAAATGTGTTTGAAAACTGTCAATTTATTTATTTATATATGCATGTATATAAACACATATATACATGTGTGTGTCTTGATATCAGAATATACTTCTGCAATTTTCAAAGTAACAGAATGTATGGAAATTCAAATTTATATGTGTGAATATACGAAATTTACAACAAGATCTGCCACCCAACTTGTCTCGTTGACCAAAGCAACACTCATTTTTCCCTCAAAGTTTATAAGACATTTAAACGAACAACATGTATTCGATAGTATGAAAAATATAGTATTTTGCTTAATCATGTTAACAAATGGTGTCACTCAGATCACAGTGATAGGTCATAATTAAAGGCTTAGAAATGCTATTTAAGTTTTTTTGTAAATAATATAATGCAAGTAATCGCAAAGAAACACAAAGTAAGTCTCTTTTCGTCTGTAAAACTAGTCTTCTAAGACGTCCGCAATCGTCTGTTGCGCTGCCTTCTGATTGGTGGTTGTGTTCAAGCCGTCCAAAATCTATAAATACACCATGTTCTGTTCTATTAGTTTAGTATATACATAATTTCTTTCTTTGTAACTTGCTTCATTAAATATTCTTTTTGCGATCCATGCATACACATGTAGAGAAAGCGGGAAACACTCAATAAAACTTCCAACATCGTCAAAAAGGACCGGTTTCGAGGTCGCGGTGTTCTCGTTTGGGGAGACATCATGTTTGGTACCCGTACTGACCTTTTTGTCGTCCAAGGCGGTTCAGTCACTGATCCCGTTATTGTAATGATGTTCTCCTTCCTTATGTGCGTCTCTTTAGAGGTGTTATGGGTCCTCAGTTCCTCTTCATGGACGACAATGCTCCACCTTATCGTACAGAGGTTGTCGAAGAACTGTTGGAAAGTGAGGATACTGTACACATGGATTGGCCGGCAAGGTCCCCGGATCTAAATCCAATCGAACACGTGTGGGACTTTCTTGGGAGACACTAGGCGGCACGTCACCAACCACCAGTAACGATTCTGGAGCTGCGATTGGCGCTACAAGAAGAATGGGCAGCAGTACATCAACAACTTATTGACAACCTCATACTCAGTATGGACATACGATGTCAATCCTGCACAGCACTCAGGGGAGATCATACCCCCTACTAAAAGCTGGATGCTTCTTGCTAGAGATCTGTTACATGGATGTTTCGGCCGTCTCTGTCATTCTGCTCCATGCTCATTTTTCAATAAAATTCCTTTTTAATCATTTGGATTTTTTTCCATATTCTTGCATCTGGAGGGTGTTCTGGTACGATTTTTATCGATTTGGAACACTGCTGAGCAACGCTGCACTAGAAAAACCGTTTCGTCCTTAATTTTTGCACATCAATGTACATTAAAGTGTATGGAAAATAATAAATCGAATTACTGTTCCACAATATAATTTATTTGAATTACAATAATTATGAACACCTCATTGAGAGAATATGGCTTTCATGAAATGCTTGAAATTTACTTGAATTTTAATATGATACTCATGCTAACTCTGAGTTTCTAGAAAAATTTGAAAAAAAAATTGTACAAAATATTTAAGACGAAACTGATAAAATATATAGCAAATCAGTTTTTAATTTTTTTATTCTATATAAAAATAATTGTTAAGAATTAATCATTTCTTTTAGGATTTCATTTTGAATCCTAAGTAACATAAGATAAGCCTTCGTTTTGTCTTGGTTAGTGTTTTTTGTTAAATTACTATAATAATTTTCTTAATAAATTAATTGTTATTTCAATTTGATTTTTAATGAAATTTTGAATGTAAAATTCTACCATATTTTGCTTCATAAACAAAGTAAAACAAAATTGAATTTTGCTTTGTTAACGTAAATACAACTGCTAACAGATAAAAAATATCTACAAGCACATGTATTTAAGCTAAATTCACATTTAAGTTGCCTTAATTTCACTACATGTGTATGTAAATCATTCTTCACAATATAACATTCAATATTAAAAAATTTAGCACATTTTTCAGACTTTTTAAAATAAAACTTTTTGAAAATATAAAATACAAAAATAATGAAAGATATATTTAAATAATGTATTTGCAAATTAAATCATTATAAGTAAACTGAATTTTAAAAAAATAATAAAACAAGTTAGAAAATAATAAATATTTTTTGAAATATTAAACATTTTTATATCCTCAGATTCAGTAATTTAATTTAAAATAATTGTGAAAAAATGATAAATTTTTTGCAAGCATTTCTTTTCTGTAATTATAAGACTATATATAAAAACGCAGTTTTATATTTGATTGCGAGTGGCATACGCATTTTTTTAAATACAAAATGTAATTAGATATAAAAAATTTTTATTCATAAATGGCTTTAAAATGTTTTTCTAAATCTCTTTATATATATATATATATATATATATATATATATATATATATATATATATATATATATATATATATATATATATATATATATATATATATATATATATATATATATATATATATATATATATATATATATATATATATATATAGCCTTTTATTCTGGCTTGATACTTTGGTTTGAATTTTTGGTTTGGCTTTGGGATGTACTGGCTTCTTTAAGACTATGTCTTGAGCCATTGCAGAAAAGCCATAATTTGTGCCAATGTGGTCAACACCCCCTGACGAAGCTGACCATGTTGGTACTTTATTACATTTTTATCTATCTTTCTTTGATATTTTCTTTGAAATTTCTTCCAAGTATTTTCAATGTAATTCTTTCCAATTGGTATTTTAAATGTATTGTTTTCCATTTAATATTCTCAATGTACTATTCTCCTTTTGGCATTTTTCATTGTATTTTGTTTCATTGTATTCATTATATTTTATGAAATATACTATTAACTATATCTTAGTAATACTATTCTAGCTGCTTATGCGCTAAATGTTTTGCTGAGCTTAAATATTTATATATTCTTGTGCTTTTCAATTCTATACCTAACTTTGCATTTTATATTTATATATGTATATGTATATATAATTTGTCTTTCATGATTCTTAAAAAATAGTTAAATTTTTATAATTTTGTATATTGTTGTAAATTGCTGATCACTACAGATTTGAAGTTTATGCATTTTCTTTAGCTCTGATAAATAACAAAAAAATATGTAAATTTCTTTCCAGTTTATTTTAGTGAAAGTTGTGTGCAACTACTAATATTTCTTCTTTTAGTAAGACAGTTTTTAAGGGATATCTGTAAAGTTATGGGGTTTTGAATCCCTAAACTAAATGCTAAATTTCTTAAATTGTAAGATTTTTATTCTATTTCATTTGAACAGTTTTCTATATTTTGGTTTGTTTGCCAATCAACAGTCATTATTTTACATGAAGGCCAATTAGATTCTGGCCTGCATATCAATAAAGATTTTGAGTGCTTACAAATATTCAATCGCAAAGTACGATTCTAATCCAGCCTCTTGAACCAAAGACAAGAATGTTAACCATTTGGCAGTCAGCTCAGTATGATGTTAAAAGAAAAGGTTTAATATTTATGTGCTTTATTTTGTCACGAGGCAAATAAAACCATATAAACAAAATAGTGATTTTTAAATTTAAAAATATTCCCCATAATTTACTTTGTTTTATTTGTCAGAAATTTCTACAGATTCTCTTCTTACTGTAATGCCTGACATCAGCCAATTTTAGAGGATTCTATCTTCCATAATAAAAATTTTGCTTTCTAAAAATGATTATGACATTGTTTATCTAGATATATGAATCTCCAATAATTTTTGGTTTATTTTATTTCATCAATTTGAAAGTATCGTCATCCTTACATTTACAATCCTTGCTCTGAAACATGATCTAACACTTGTTTCTAGTTGGAGAAGTGTTTGCGTGAGACATATGAGCTTCTTGATGAAGCTCTGTAAGGGAACATATTCGGAAAGTAGATTCAAAAGGTATGTAGGTCTTATTTCTGCATTCCAAATTTAAATAAGATAAAAAATGTTTTATTGATTTATACAAAATGCTTTTAAGAGAATAGAATCTAAGTTTAAATAAAGAGTTGTATAAATTGAGAAATACTTACAAAATCATCAACGTAGCAGATTATAAGATATTATACTAATATTTGATGTAACCAAACATTATGCAACTTTGAAAATAAATTTTTTAAAAAGAATTTTCAAGCAGGTTGTTTTATTCACACCATTATACACATTTAGCTTAACATTGTATGATATCATTTTTATACAAATGAAAAATAAATGTTCTTGACAGAAATTCAAAAGGATGACAAATTAAACTGGCTGTAATGAATTGATCCGAAAACTCTTGGGATTTATTTTTATGAAATGACAATAATACAATATGTTAAGCACTTGTATCTGTTTAAATGTTACTCTGGAAAATTATCATTTCTAATGGTATTTAATAATTATTTATAACAATGAATAATTCGTTATATAATTTGTGTTATATTCAATGAAATTTAATTTACCTTTAAGACTACTTACCTCACAAACTACTATTTATCCTTATTGAAATTCATTGTAATCATATTTCAAATTATAAGGATATAATCATAGATATATGCTTATAATGATACAAACAGCTGAAGGATGGTATATGGGTTTTCGGAAAAATAACGTGTTAGTGTACAGCATGGGTTTCCAAACTTTTTTTTCTCGTGGACCACTTTTAAAGTTTTACTATTTTCGGTAGACCCTCTGCTGCTGCATTTCTACTGTATTCCCAAATCTCCTAAAAAATATAACCCTAAATTGGGGGAGTTAAGAAAAAAATAGCACATTTTCTTGTGTCCTATTTATTAAAATAATATTTCATGTTCTACAAAATTTTAAGCATTTATTTTTACAAACAATCAACAATTGACAAAAGATCAATAATGAACTCTGAATTGTAAATGAACAATAAAAGATAGTCATACTTATAATGAGACGGCGCACGGGCGGCACTTTGCAAGTCTCAACATGTGGTGTACAATCTTATACTATTATCTATTGTTCTATTCATTTCTGTGTTTGAACTGAATCTCGAATATTTTTGAGTTCCTACCTAGGGAATGATGCTATCTGCCTACGTTGATAGGTAAATCCAAGTCAAATTTTTTTGTTCTTTATTATAAAAACCAGAAAATGTTTCGTGGACTCCCACTTGCAACTTGTGAACCCCTGTTTTCTTTTCCCATCTAAGTGGACCCCCGTGTGGTCTCTTATAGAGCCCTGGGGGTCCACCAGGACCACTTTGGGAACCTATGGTGTAGAGGCTCATATGTAATCTCTTTATATTAAATATTACAGTTCTTAAGCAGATTGAAGCTAAATTCCACTTAAGTATGCAAGTCATTCAAAATTCTTCTCTTCTTCCTGAAACACCTTTCATATTTGGAACTCTGCAAAGAAACAAAAGCCATTTACTTCAATTAACAGTGATAAAAACAAGGATAAGTTACTGATAAACAATGATAATTAACAGTGATAAGTTAGTGATAAAAAATACTGAATAATATTCATTGATATATTAAGATGGCAGATATCAATTAAATACTATGTAATGGTTGTTGTTACTAATGACACTTGGACAAGTCAAGCTCGCTATGCCTTGGCTATGCGAATTTAAGTCAATTGGGAGCGTCTTTCGTTTAATCAGAGCACCATGAAGGTGAAAGTACGACTTTTGCTCTTCAAATCCTCCGACAGATGGCAGCACCAGAGGATACCCTCCCTCAATTTTGGCATTGATCTGAGAGGGGAGTAAATTTCTCCAGACCATTGAACCCATGGTAACTGCTCAACGACCGACCACAGGATTTTTGATTCCACAGATTTAACGAGCACATAGATCGCATGTACTCGGTGGGTCTTTAGCGGCTTTGGGAATCGAACCCTACCCATACAGATGGAAGGCCGATACCCTAACCACTAGGCTACCACGGCCCCGAGTAATGGTAAACTGATTTATTGATAAAGGAAGCATCAATATGCAAATATTTTATTGATAAAAGAGTGTAAAATATATCAAGAACAAATTGAAATAGTTAAAATAGATACAAGAAATAATATTTTTTACACAGTTAGCTATACAAATGCTTTGAGTGAACAGTTTATTTTTATTCTTTAGAGCAATAAATGAAATTGTTAACAAATTGAAATAGTTTCGAAAAATACTTCTTATACAGATAGCTGTACAGATTCTTTGAGCAAACAATTTATTTTTATTCATATTTTTGTGCTTTTGCTAACCAAATTGTCAAATTTGCAGATATTTTCTTCGATATATTGATACACTAATTTGCTTGTTCTATCAATTGAGACATTTCAGTGCTTCAGTGTTAGTTTTCGGATTCTTGGTAACTTTTTTCTAAGAAATTAATTTGAAGGATCAATTTAGCGAGACGAATAACTTCTTGTCATTCTCTATGGTTGCATTCAAAAAGTTTGAAAATGAATCATGAAATTAAAAAAAAAGAATTAATTAATTAGTGTTAAAAAATCTTTTTAATTTTTTTAATATTTTCTTTATATTTTACTTTACTAAAATAATGTATATTGGTATAATTTGATAAAAAAAATATTCACTGCTTAAAATTATCTCAGAATGAAAAATGCGCATCACCTTTGCTGCAGAGAGTAAAAACAGAATTTTTTTCGAGGAAAGTAGTAAACGTCATTATTTTTAAGAAAAATTAAGCAGGAAAATAGAACAACAAGAGAATCTCTTGCTATAATTATTTTTTTGATCTCCCTGCGGTTACGAGTAGAATTAAAGACAAATAATAAACGCGCTTTTTTTAAAGCTCCCCGAAGTGGAATGTGACATTACTTAAGTTGATTGCACCATGGGAAAAGCAACTTTATAGTAAACCAAATTAATTTTGTTATGTTTTAGATTAATTAATAATATTATTATCTAAACTTTGAAATGAAGCATATTTTTGATTTCAAGTAAGACAAAATTCGATGTCTTGTTGTTAGTTTCAATCTCCGACAAAAATTCAATGAACAAAACAGAATAGGAATTTTATTTAAATAAATAATTAAATAATGTAATTTTTTAAATAAAAATATACGTATATATATAATGAGGCTTAACTGATCTGTAATGTAAGAGTGAAATATTTACTTTAGTAGTAAAATACGCAGTACATATCAAAATATTTATTCGTAAAATAAAATGACTGACATACTTAGAAGAGCAATTAATTTAGAAAACGTTTACCTTAAAAACGCCGTTTCTACTCACCCTAATTAATGAATTGTCCTTTTTTAGTGCTACACTTTGTCATTCAATTGATGTTTGCAGTGTACATTCGGAATGAAAACATTTTTCAACCAAACATTTTCTTTAATATCTATTTTTGTTTATCTTATCTAGAATGAGAGAGAAGTCTAAAAACTATTCTTCACAAGATTTTCCATGAATGTTAAAGCATTTTAGATCTGATATATACTATCTGACAAGCGCATTTACTATACTTTATTCGAGAATTTAAGTAATATCAAGGTTAACCTACACTCACACACACAGTTCCAAAAGTTAAGCATGAAGATGTAAAATGCAAAAAAATCATTCAATACTGCTTTGATTGACACAAAATTCTTCAAGAAAAAAGCATATGTATTTATGCATGAAATAAGATCAATAATTATGTACAGAAATGAAAACAATATAACATTTTTGTAAGTTATCAGATAATGACATGCTGGAGATTTAAAAAGAATTATGTATAAAGTAAAAGTAAACAGCATAAAATGAAGAAAAGATCATTAATAGGGTATGTGATCCCCCTTTATCTGTATACTAAGTTTACACCTTGTGACCATGCTTTCAATTAGGTGGTCAACCACCGCAGAATTAAGCAATAGCCATTCTTCTCGTAGAGCAGTTTCCAGCTCAATAAAAGTGGCTGGAGGTGGGAAACGAAAAGATATTTCACGGCCAAAGGCTTTCAAAGATTTTCAATGGGATTAAGGTAGGGAAAATGTGCTGGGCATTTTCCCTACCTTACAATACACGCAATTCCTTCAATCTCCAGGTGGTCATCGACGATGTCAGCTCTATGGAGACGTGCGTTATCGTCCATTAAAACAAAAGTAGGGCCAAATGCTGTAGTGTACAATCGCACAATGGATAGGACTTCATCTCGATACCGGTCAGCCGTCACAGAACCCCGTTTAAAGCTGTGCAGGTCGGTGCGGTATCCTAATGAAATCCCTGCCCACACCATAATGCTTCCGCCTCGGAATGCGTGATGCTGTTTTGGGGTGGATTGCGTGTTCCTTGTTCACGCCATATCCTTATATGCTTGTCATCTGGCTGATAAGCAAATCTTGACTCATTAGTGAACATGACCTCAGTCAGACACAGTCCAATTGACATGTTCCCGGCACCACTTTAATCGTGCATCTTTTGATTGGACGGATTGACAAACACAAACTTCAAAAGTTCTCAGATGAGAAAAGCAAGCGTAGAAAATAGTATTATGTGTATATTGAAAACTTATTTGATTATGAATTTTACTATTTTTATTCATATGAAGACAATAATTTTGCTTTTTGGGTAAATTAATCATGATTATACCACTTGTTTGTATTTACCCTATAAAATAAGAAAGAATGTAACGTTTTTTGAACATTATCAAATATTTTATGAGAACTCTAACTGTAGTTTGCTGCTATGAAAAAATATTTATATTAAATCTTTATTAGCTATGATCCATCATTTTCAAAAATTATAAACGTAATTAACAATAGGTGTACATTTCAAAAAAGTTCCCAGTAAAGAAATATATTTCATATGAACATATAGCATTTAGAAGTTTAATATTTCATTCTAAGATGTCATCTATTTTTCTGTGTTGTTGTTACTAATGGTACTTGGACAAGTCAAGCTCGCTATGCCTTGGCTGTGCGAATTTAAGTCAATTGGGAGCGTCTTTCGTTTAATCAGAGTACCATGAAAGTGATAGCACGACTTTTGCTCTCCAAGTCCTCCGATAGATGGCAGCACCAGAGGATCTTCTTCCTTAATTTAGGCATTGATCTGAAGGGAGAGTAAATTTCTCCAAACCAATGCACTCATGGTAACTGCTAAACGACCAACCACAGGACTTTCGATTCCACAGATTTAACGAGCACGTATATCGCATGTACTCGGTGGGTCTTTGGCGGCATTGGGATTCGAACCCCACCCTTCCGGATGGAACGCCGATACCCTAACCACTTGGCTACCACGGCCCAATTTTTGTATAGACTACGATATATTCGATTCATTCAACAAGCTATCTTGATAACCCAAGAAATATTTTTATAGCATTTTATATTAATGAAAAACTTCAAATGTTAAATTTTCTAAATTTATGACATACTTTTTTTGATATATACTTAAAATATAATTAATTTTGCTCTGAAGCATTCCATTATTTAAAATGACATACATGATGAGTACCTTATTTTCTCAAAGATTTTAAGAAAAAGCTATATATTTTATTTCCTAGTTACAAACAATAGGCTTTTCGAATCGAGATATTCGCCTTTTCCAATGATTGTGTCAGATTGGAACTGTCGGAGCTTAGTTGCCCAAGTTTTTGCGATTTTTCACTTTAATTTCCTTAAATGTGTTTAAAATAATAAATTATTGTTATAAAAAATATGATCATATGACATATTTTGTTCTTAAATATATACTGGAACAAAATTGACAATGTTTTGCTGAAACAGATAATAATTTTTACTTGCTTTTTTGATAAACATATATTTATATAAAATGTCTGTGTATATGCGTGTGTTATTTTACAAATTTTTGTTGTAACTTCTTTTAAGAAGAATGCCATAATGCATAAGTAAAAAGACTCACAAAATGTTTTCATGATAAATTAGCATTGAAATGCACAAGAGAAAAACATGTGAATTACAAATAGTAAAATCAGACCTCTTTACTGCATGTGTGTGTTTTATTTACTCAGGAAAATACAGAGACTACAAACATTTTATCTTCAAGAATAAAACTTTAGTACAGGGTCAACTAAAAGTGTAATGGAAGATAAAATTATACAAAATATACCGATTTAGTTTACAAAATACTATAAATAAAATTTATAATAAAACGGAAACATTTTATTATTGAACATAAAAATTTATGATCAAAGTTTTCTCAATGAATATTTTATTGAATATGCGTTTTAGAATTGAATAATAAACAATTTTTAAAGATGTTATTAGAGACAGATATTTTACTCTCATATTTATATTATACCATGAAGCGCCAAAAGATTTGTTTGAATTGTGATGTCAACAATTCATTTTTTCCGATTACAATTAAATAAAAATTATCAGGGCAATAATTCAGTAATTGGTAATTTATAAGGCGTGATCAAATGAAAAGGTACGAAACGACGTAAAAATGTAACAGTTAAATATTTGCATATTCCGCCACGGGAGATCGTAACGAGACATCTCAGGATTTGATTGGAGTCTCTGGCTGTGAATCGGAGCATGCGCAGGCGCCCGCGTGCGCAGGAGAGGGCAGAGGCTCTCATCAACAGCGGCGTCCAAATGATGCGGCAGTCCGTATGAGGACAGGATGTCGTTCGCGTTGCAATATTCGACGATTGAGGAGCAGCGAGGTGTTATCCTATTTCTGATAGCGGAAGGTGAGAAACCAGTGGAATCGTCACCTCCCCTAAAAAATTCAAAGCCGTACTGTCAGCAGGTAAGGTGTTGCTCACCGTCTTTTTCAACGTTCAAGGTCTGATACTTATGGAATTCCTCGTGCACAGAAAAACCATAAGCTCCGATATGTACTGTGAAGCATTCCCACGCCTACGCAGTTCAATCAAGAACAAAAGACCGGAGGTGCTCACGAAGTGTGTGGTTCTACTCCATGAGAACGTGCGTCCATAGGTCTCCAGAGTCACACACATGTAACAGGCCAAGTTCAAGTGGGAGACGGTGGACCATCCGATCTACAGTCCGTACACGTCGAACTGCGATTTTTACATGCGTTTGGTCCACTGAAGAAGCACCTAAAAGGGAAGCGCTTCAATTCTGACGACGTACTCAAGGACGCTGAGAAGGACTGGATCTCGTCACGGCCACAGGAATTCTGGGAACAAGGAATCCTGCGGCTTGTTCATCAGTGGGATCGTTGTGCTCAAGCCTATGGTGTATATTTTGAATAAAGTCTACATTTGTACCCACCGTGTCGTTTCGTACCTTTTCATTTGATCACCCCTTATAAATATATCATTGATGACAAATTATTGTATAAATTGAAAGTACTGTCAACACATGATCTAAGGTATATCTTATATTTTCAGAAACGTAAATAACATTTAGTAATTTATAATCATACATGACTTGCGTATACTTTAAGGAGTGAACTTACGCAAATATAAACGAACCAATCAGAATTCTTGGTCGATGTAAAAGTAATAAGAGGAAATAAATTTACTTCATTCTTATTCCCATTTTGTACGTCCTATTAAATTTCTTTATTAAAGATGTTTACTAATTCATTTGCTTCTATACAATTACTTTCAGACATTTGAGAATTTAGTGAAAGTTTCTTCAAAAACTCTCAAACATTTTCATATTAATCCGAAGTTGTATCAATTCATCAATTTCAAACATCGTCAAAAGCAAGTTTGCGAAAAAAAATAGTCATTACTTATAATTAAATATCACTTGACATGGCTATAAATGTTAAAAAATTTCTAATAAACAGAGCATACACGCATGCACTTATATATATATATATATATATATAAGAAAAAATATTTGACAAAGAAATATAATATTTGAGCGTATGAAATTCTACTTTTTAGTCAATATCAATTTGAATTTATTGTTTATATTGAATGCAGAATGTCATGTAAATGAAATTTGTATTACAAATAAAACAAACTGTGATATAAGATGTGATATGTAATTGATTGATTTTCTCCATACTGAAATTCAAAATATAGATTCATTGAAACAAGCAGTAATTGCATATACAAAGTTCATAAAGGAAGAGACTCACCTATCAAAATTTAATTCAAGCAAACAACAATAGCTTTTGGGAAAAATTTTATTTCTACTAAAAAGAAGTGAATCCCGGCATGCATCAGGCATTATCTGAGCTCACATTTATAGCATATCGTCATTACGATTTATTTCACTTCAATTGAATTTATTATTACTGACTTTCTCAGTATCGCTTGAGTGTAAGTAGCATGAAAAATCATTTGTTTCATAACAATATATATAATTGGGAATGTCATATAGCATTTCTATGGTGCATTAAATATTGTCATACTATCTCATCACCTGTATGGATAATAGGTAATTAAGACGAATATTCAAAAGAATGGAATTTTATTGCATACTCGTCTCGATTATTTCTGATAAGCATTACTAGCACTTTGAATATAAACTTTTGCATATTCGATATTAGTGACAGTGACTCTGTCGTAACTTCAGGTTGTTTGGTCGGTCGGGTTTTATGGCGCAAGGTCCAAAATTGGACATTCTGCGCCATGTCGTAGCTTCAGAGTATTTATAATACTATTTCGTTGCAGGATACTAAACTAAACTCCGTGGCACGACAGCCCATGTGGACCAAGGCCCACAGTGCCCATAACTGTTTTCATGACCGAGGGCCCTGGGGTTCGAAGCATATGTCCCAGTTAGGTGGTCAGCCTAACGTGAGGCCCCCAGTGTTTGGTTCCAAGCATGCTTGGTACTCAGTTTATCGACCCACTGAAAGGATGAAAGGCTGAGTCGACCTTGCCCAGTCCAAGGATCGAACTTTGGACCTGTGCTTTGGGAGTGTGGAACGCTGCCACTAAGCCACTGGACTTCCGAGATACTATACAGCAGACAAAAGTTCAAGCAGCTTAAAAAGTTCATAAATTGTTACAGGTGTTTCCAAAATGAAACATTATTTAACTTAAAGTGCATTACTTAACCTGACTGCAAATAGCCGAAATGTTGCTATAGCTGAGGAAAATCCTAGGAAGTTCTCGAAATAAAGCAAAATTTTGAATAATTGAACTAATTATAATTTCTGTATGAAATCTATAATCAAACACAAATATCAATAGCTAAAATATCCTATATATGATAGTTAAAACTGTTAAATATTTTCGATAAGTGAAAATATTAAAAAAAACTTAAACATATTTTATATTTTTCAAAATTAAACAGTAATTAATTTTAATGATCAATATTTTCCTTAATTTCTCAAAAATTTAAAATACCTATCACTTTTTATTAAACTGAGAAGCCCATAATCAAAATACGAGTAATAGTATGAAAAGTACAATGACATCACATAAGAGCATTCAAAACCGAATGCCATCAAATGAATGAAGACAGGTATCTACTTAAAAATAAATGTATGGAAATCTTTTATTATAAATTTTTTTTTCAAAATATTCCATCCAATAATTCAGTTTGGAAATGAATAAAAGATTTATAGTCAAATACATTAAAGGTAAGTGTTGAAGCATAAAAACACATCATTATAATGGCGTTGACAAAGTCACAATATATCAAAACCAATAAATATCAGTAACAGCGAAATAATTTTACACCGGAAAAATAATACTTGTCCTCTTTCGTTAAATCACGGTATATTTCTGTTTATTTACGTATACTTTCTTTTTATTGTATTCACAGCTGCTCGGTTTTATTTCTTTTTCAATAAATTTCATCACGTTTCTCTTTAAGATGGTTTCTTCTTCGCTTAAGATATATTTTGTTTTCCGATAAAAGCAGATGCGGCCTGCATTGTGGAAATGTCTCATTTCATATCTGAAGTGGGTATAAATGGATTTCCTTATAAGTTAGTCTTTCCATGTCTGTTGTCGATATTTTCTTGTCTTTCGTTGACCACACGAAAAGAAAAATATAAATGTATCAGAAAATAGTTATAAGGATATTTTAAAACAGTGAGTTGTGTGTGGAGTTTATATATTTACCCAAAATGTCCTAACTTGGCAATTTCAAACAATAAAAAATAGAATTATTATTAGAGATCTATTGAATTACTAATTTAAATGTTAAAATATGTTTTTAATCAGACTTTTGCTATAGTCTTTTTTATATATTCACTTTTGACAGTATCAAACTTGTGAAAAATACAAGGAAAAGATTTATCATTTCTGCATTATTTTAAAGGGAGTATATCTTATTCATAAAATATAATAATTAAAAATAATACTCATAAAATAATATTTATATATGTGGAGCCACTCAACTTCTCTTGTGGTCAGCGTGCCTGACTGTGGATAGGGAGGTCCTGGGTTTGAATTCCGGTTCCGACATAGATGTACTTTCTCCCTTTATCCTGTCTATGTCCTTTCCTAGTATGAATGGGTTGTGAATGGTAGGCTACCCTCTAAACGGGTCCCTATGGCATGTGTGTACTGAGGAAGTCGGACTCCACACCTAATATGGTTTTCAGTTGGAAAAGGGGAGCAGCGTACCCTATATTACCAGCCTAGCTGGCAGACAACAACATATATGTGACAATAGTCAAATCGATTTAAAATTGACAATGATAATAAGATTTTTTAAAATAATAAGGTGAAAATGCAAAAGAGATACCCGTCAGTCAATATTTCACATAATATCCGAGTTCATTTAAGCTTCCTGTGAACATGGGACCAAATATATTTCCGATAAATAATATCAATCACTATTTAGAAAATACATCAGTGCTTGCAAAAGGGAAATAAGACCAAACCACAATAATCTATTTTTAAAGATCTTAATATGAAATTTGAAAATATTATTTAATTTGAGCGTACCACCAGCTTAATCTATTCGATTAAGCTGGTGTTACTTAGCTATTATCAATATTTGATGAATTCAAAATATAAACTTTTTACTGACTTACTTTGTTAATTTAGTTATTAAATATGCTTAAGACTCAAATTTTATTTGCTTAAAAATTAATTCAAATATTAAATATGTAATTTTGATTTTCTTGTTTAATTAAATCTAATAATGATTGTTCTGAATAATTACATTTTTTTAATTTTATTTATGCACATATATATTTATTCATTCACTATTTCTTTTATTATACTCTATTTCTTATTAATTATTTGTTTATTTGTCTATGTTTTTGGAGTTTAATTGTAGTTTTGGACATTTGTTCTTATCCCATAACAGAAAAACCATACTGTCAATGTTTGATAAGAAAGTTGATAGAACTAAAATTTAACAAATTTTATTATATTTTATCTGTATAAAATATAATTGTAATTACCTTATTTGTGGTAATTCACCAAGCTACTTTTTCGCTTTGTATATAGATATATATATATATATATATATATATATATATATATATATATATATATATATATATATATGTATATATATATATATATATATATATATATATATATATATATATATATATATATATATATATATATATATATATATATGGTGTCTTTGAATTTGCTCTAGAGTAAAATATCTCTATTCTTCTTGTGAGACAGTTTCTTTCATTTATATGTGATTTGTCCCCTTTGCGACTCAGTGTTCCTGGTGGTGGAACACCAAACTTTAAATTGTTACCAAATTGTTGTATTTTCTGATAAATAGATGAAATGTGGCTTAAAATGTTCTTTAAACTTTCATTTTTGCTAATAGATGAAAGCACTACATAAGATGATCAATAATTTTCAATTATAACAGATTACTTAAATCCCTTTATTTTGAAGGAATATTTCCCAATTTTTTTCTTATACAATAGTAATTGTTTCAAAAGATATTTCTATGGTATTTTGTTGCCTGTACCTGGAACTATGGATTCTATATTACTTTAAGTTTCTTACGCATAAAGTATACGCAGAATTATCTGATAAAAACATTCCCTAGAATACTGCGCTGCGACGGCACTTTTCCTTTACGCGATTCGGAGCGTGATTAGCTTTGAATTCAATACTGAGGGGTACAGCTGTGTTTATTCTTTACTGTTTTTTCTTACTTTTGAGTTGTAATAAACTAATGTTGAGGAACGTACAAGGAAGGATTACTTATATGGATAATATTTCTAAGCCCTTATTGGCCTCTTGAATAGGGAACCTTCAATGTGGTATAGGATAATACAAGTTAGTTCGAATATTCTCTAGTTAGAGAAGCGTTATTATGCTCTTGATTTTTCTTTTTGCTGCTATTCATTTTGTAATATTGGGTAAATATATTTTTCAATTTATATATTTTTAGATGACTTTTTGCAAATATAATTTTAATTTCTAGTAATTTTTTTAATTTGTTAATTGCAAATAAATGGCACGTAGAGGTCTTAGCTCTTTTGAAGCGATAAAAATACATCAAAAATTGCCCTCTATAAGGAAATCAGAGAATATGGATAATGATAATAGTGATAAAGATAAATATGTTCCTAAGCCACTGGATCAGTCTCAGTCTGATAATGTGTCGGATGCCAGTGAAAATGATGGCGATGGTTTAACTCAGACAGGCTCCTCTATGCAGCCCGAAAACCTAACTTGTATAACTAAAAAATTGTGCAGAAATCTTTTTATTTTGGTGTAGGGTAGAAGGCCTTCTTGTTGTGCACCCTGGACCATGCTAAATCTGCTACGCAGGTGTAATGCATTGTTTTTTCATGCACATGCAAAAACATTTACGTGTATATGAGCTTCACTGCAATGCCTACTTTTTATGCGGCGCAATGTTCCATGTGATGGAACACCCACAACATCGAAATGGTATATGCAATATTTACAAAATTTTCACTGTATAAGGCCTTAATAGACTACCTACAAATGTTTTTGTTAATATTTCAACTTTAAAGCAAAGTGCTCCTGAAAGGGTTAATACCATTATTCCAATAACAGCAGTAATGTCTTGAGACTTTACTTAATATTTAATTATCTATGGTGTCATGAATTTAAATATATACAGAGGAGCTCTAAAAGTTGTGATATATAGACGATCATGCCCAGTGCTTTTAGGTATTGTATCTGACATCTGGAAGCGTTGCTATAATCTGAAAAATACTATACACAAAGCTTGTAATTAATAAGTGATATCCGCTTGAAACAATCCATTGGCTCTTTATCACAGTTCCTCGATTAAGCGATTTCATATAATCACTTTTGAAATCAACCAGGCTTAATTTAATTTCTCCAAAAAATAGAATTAAATACACAAATGTGGTGTTTTCCCACATTTTTCACTTTTTAAGTTCAAATTCTATCGTTTAAAAACAACCCCCCCTTTACAATTGAACAAACTTAAGACGAATCATTTAAAATTATATTTTAAATTATTTTGCATAATGCCGGTTTTTAAAATACCAGTAAAAGATATTTTTTATTGCAATTATATTGGTAACTATGATTTTTGGTACCAACATATATTTACCGTAAATGAATACATACAGTTCTAAACTTCTATATGAAGATATGAATAATTTATTAAAATACAAAAATCTGGCACAAGAGATTAAGAACTAAGCAATGAAGCAAAATACATTGTAAATGGTAATTAAAACAAACAAGGCTTTTAGTTTTGATACCCGAATAGATACTGAAATGAATATCTCGAAAACTGTCATAATTTGATAGAGTAATGAAATAGAAATGAAACTAAATTCTCAGCGAATTATATATTATGTGAATGAATAAATAAGAATATAATCTTTAGAATTTTTCACAAAAATGCTGAACACAGTTATATACTAAAAAAGTTTCTGGCCTTGTTGTGGCATAGGGTTCGTCACCCAATTGCCCGCTGTTGGAAAAAATATGGCACAGGTGCCGTATAATCCAGGATGCCAAATTTTAAGTTTGGCGATTTTTTGGCGGATTTTCTTATGTATATTTCAACCTCGTTTTCTTTACATATGGAGGCCTATAAGAATACTGCAGAAAACTCTATTTTGGTAACCCTAGTATTTACGTCACAGCGCACGTCACGATACGTCATCTTGGCAACATTTCTTCATCGCCAAAAAAGTTTAGAATTTGGAATCCTGGATTATACGGCACCTCTGCCAAAAAATATACTAAAATAAATTAAATTATTCAAAACTACAACAATATAATTTTTTTTACTAATTATATTTTTAAAATGGGATGTAAAATTACATTTTATTATGTTCTTACAAAATTGTCGGCTCAAATTGAGATTTTCAGAATAATAATTTCTACACGGAGCTCCAAAAATTAGATTACATCAATTACTTAATTGAATTATTAATTGAAACACTGGAAAAATACCAAGTATATCTGAGATGTATCCATGTATTTTTTAATAATTATTTTATTTTGATTTGCAACGTAATAGTATATTTTACCAAAACAAAAAACACGAAATGCGTTTTTCACGTGTAACATCTCGCTCTCACATGTAGCATATTGTCGGAAATTTTATGCATTCCGGTGAGAATATTAAAAGGCTAAAATTTCTGGAATCTTTTTTTTAAACTCTTTTTTTCAAAGAAACTCTTTAAAAAGAGTTTTTAAATAATTTTTCTGAAAAAATGTTTTTGGAAAACATATTCCCCCCCCCCACAAAGTGGTTTCTTTAAGGAAAGTTTTCATGAACTTTTATCTACATATGTCTTTTGTTGCACGGAATACGAAATTAGTTTTTAGAAATTTCTAATTTATTTTGATCCTTTCATAAATTAATGATGAAATTTAATTCAGATTTCTTCCTCAAATCAGTTATATAATTTCAGCAGTTGACATATTATTTTCAGAAAATGAAACGTGTTTGATTTCGGGAAAATGAATGCATATAAATTAAATTACTTTTTATAATTTTATTCACAAAACTAAATAATTAATTTTTAAATCAGCTAAATGAGATCCAAATATATCTTATATTTTGCTGTTAATAAAAAGCAGTTTTAAATCTTTGAACACATGTTAATGACATGTGTTTAAAGAAAAAATAGGAATAAATCTAATTTTTATAAACACTTAAAATATACTTATCTTATTTTTTCTTTAAAATAATAAATGATAAGTTTTATCAATTAATAGAATGAATTTTCTATCACAAAATATATAAGCCAAACATTTTTTCGACTATTTTTCAATTAATATAAACTACTTGTGTTTGATGAATAAAAACCTATTAAGTTTTCTAACTTAATAGGTTTTTATTCATCAACTAACAAAATTTTCAGAAAATTGAAACTTTTAATAAGAATGGATTTATTGTAAGCAAATTATTCGTACTTTTTATATGACTGCATAATTGAAAAATAGAAGATATCGAAAATGAAACTTCACACAAACACAGGCTAAAATTTTAATTATTCAATAAAGACGAAACATTTTTTTTTAATTCAAAGCAAATTAATTGACAAAGTAAATTTCTGATAACTTTACTCTTTAAAGATTCCAATTAAAGGTTGTTTCTAATTTTATTACGAACAACAGAATGAAATGTTCTTAATTCTTTGTCTCTATTCAAATGGCCTCATATTTTTAATTAAAAATTTAATTATTTCACATTTCAATTTTTCCTGAAAATTACTTTAAAATTTAATATTAGATTATGGGATGGTAAAGTTTAACTAAAAATGAAGACACATCTCTATTTTTCTTCAATAATTATCTTACATTGTTATGAATTAATCTGATGTTTTTAAATTTGCTATTTTTAATCTGTTATTTCAAGAAGACAAATTAATTAAATTTGTGAAAACTGCTTGTTATCAAATTTAGATATCAATGTGGTTGAAACTAAGTCTTATTTTTTATTTTTTCAAGAAACAATTTTTTGCTGAATATTAAATATTGCATATATTAATATATAAATTACAAATAACTTAACAAATAATGTTAACTTTAAATATTTATAAATACATTCTACTTAAAACGCAAAGCTTGTTAATTGCTTTTATAAATTGATAACAATTGATATAAATCATATCTAGCGAATAATATATTTTTCCTTAACATATTTAACCACATTAAATAACACCTTTCTGCTTATGATATGATATTAAAATTTGAACCTATTACATTAAAGTTTTGAATCCAAAAACTGAAAAGATATATTTTCTTTTAATTTTTGCCTTAGTTTATTTTTTGATATTTCAGAATGAAATATTAATTTAAAAAAGTACTTTTTTCTAGAGTATAAATTTATATATATATTCATAATTTTATAATTTATATATAAATACCTTATTTATATAGATATTGTATATATATATATATATATGCATATATATATATACGTATATATATATATATATGTATATATATATATATATATATATATATATATATATATATATATATATATATATATATATTATACATATAAGAATATTAAATTACATATTAAAACAGTACTTTCATTTTAGATATATCAATATTAACTGAATTGTTTTTACAATGAGGTCAAGATAAGCGATTCGGTTATAATAACAGATGCGATTAAGTAATTGCTCATTTATCTCTGTTGCATTCGTTGTACACATCTTATTTCTTGACGATAGTTATTATTTTATGTTAAGTATTATTCAAACAGAAAAGTTTTAACTTTTGGTTTTGCAATTTTAACTCTGCTCACAGCAACATTTTACTATACAATCGGTTTATGGAAATATACCTATACCACATTAACAATCGATTAACATTGACTTCCATCAGAATAAGCAAACTGCCTATAAACAGCATTTGCTTTGAAGCCCCCTACAACGTTATAACCGTATCACATGTATCAATTGTCGATATGCAACCGTACTAACGCTTGACGTATGTGATTTCCATCGTCCTGTTGGAATTGGTCAAGCCCATCTGACGAGGACATGAATGAGTGTTACTGATCAAGAAAGATGTTTACTGTCCCCAACCAAACTTATTAGGCGTATCTTTTTTAAGGATTTAACTAATAATAGTTATTTTGGTGAAATATTGTATACCTGATATGACAAATATAATCGATTAACATTGACTTCCAACAGAATAAGCAAACTCCCTATAGACAGCATTTGCTTTGCAGACCCAATGCAACGTTACAACCGTATCACATGTATCAATTGTCAATGTGCAAACGTACTAACGCTTGACGTATGTGATTTCCATCGCCCTGTTGGAATTGGTCAAGTACGTCTGATGATGGACATGAACGGGTGTTTTTGTTCAAGAAAGATGTTTACTTTACTGTACCCAACCAAACTGATTATTAGGCTTATCTTTTTTAAGAGTTCTCATCAGTAGTTGAAGATCCAGTTCTTTTAAAGTGTATTTTTATAAAGGCAACAGCATTATTTGAGATTTAAAGTTTTAACTGTCACCAATATTTTACGGCGTACAAGTACAATGGTTATAAGCGATTTCTGAGATTCGTCTCTATTTGATGAGCGATGTTCCCCCTCCCATACACCGATTATAATTCTCATTTCAAACTCACTTCCTGTAAATCTATAATTGTGGCAGCAATATTCAATATTAAGTCTTTACAAGATGCCTATTGTGTTATATACGTGCTGTATAAATCACCTCATAGTTATTTGATTGCATAACTTAATTATTTGCATGTATTCAACTGTACAAGATTTTCTGACACTTGAGAGTATATTGCTTGAATTTTTAAAAAATTAGGATCATTAACAAGATAAAAGTAAGTTTAGTTATTATAATTTTATTTTAAAAAATTTTAAAAAGTAATTTAAAAATTGAAATTTCCTTAAATATAATTTTATGTTGTACATTTATAAATAAATAAATAACTGAATAAAGCAAAATTAAAAATGTTGGAGCTTAACCTATTTTGTTATCCATAAACATTTTCAGCATTATTTCACAAGTAATTAATAAACAAGTTCATAAAAATTTTAGAAGTGGATGAACATAAATAATTTCCAAAAGATTAAAATCATTCAGAGGTGTGAAAAAGATAAATTACGCGCAATCTACTGTATTTGAAACAATTGCCAATACATGTATATAGCAAAATGCTTTTTATGCATATAATACACTATAGGCCATCCAAATTGCAACAGCAGACAAGAAATATCACAGCAAAATTTATTTTGTAAGTAACATGCTGACCAAGTTTCAAATGATTACATTTATAAATTTCTGTGAAGTGTGGTTCCTGTCAAAATCAGTAACCAAATTAGCCGCACATTATTGGAGATCACTGTTGCCACACGCCTCAGTATTGATTCAAAGAGACTTTGGATGTGTTGTTGAGGTACAGCAGATCAACTAGCTTCCACACGCTGTCAAAGTTGATCTGGTATGGCAAATGAGGATGTAATCTGTGTCAATTGTTGAGCAATTTTTTATCGGCGAAAGATCCGTTAGAGCTAGTCGACAAGGGAAGCAATTCAATCTGGCGATTAACAAAGAAATTTAGGACAATGCGTGCCATGTCCTAAATTTCGAGCATTATCCTGTTGAAATATTGCTGTGGTCAAGTCCTGAAGGTATGGAAGGACAATTGGCTTCAAGACCTACTGGATGAAGCGCTACCTGTTTAAAATACTGACAATGCGTTTTAGAGGAGTGAGAAATTGATGTTCAATACCACCCCATACCATAATACCCGGTGCAGGACCAATATGGCGGTACATAACGTAGCTGTTCAGCATCCTCTCTCCACGGTGTTTCCAGACTCGAATGCGACCATCGTAGTGTTGCAAACAGAAGCGTGACTCGTCAGTAAAGACAATTTCCTTCCATTCTGACGTCCACATCCTTATTTTATCGCACTATTGGCGGCGGAGACGTCTGTGGTTCTGCGTCAAGGGTAGACGAAGCAATGGACGTCTTGCGTACAAACCATTCTGCTGTAAAGATCGCCGAATGGTACGCGTAGATACTGGATGATGCGTTACAGACTGAAAGTAAAGTGCTATGGTTCGTGATGTGGCTGAGCGATCCGTCACTGCCATGAGCACAATTTCCCTGTCATCACGTGAAGTGGTGCACTGAGGAGGATGCGATCGAACACGTGTCGGCCCGTCGTACCCTTCTGCATCCAACGATTACATATCCTCATTTCAGAGTTGTTTGATTTCGCCCGACACGACAACCAATTTACCTGAAAGATAATCCACAATCTCGGTAGGCCACTATCCTTTTTCTGCATACTCGTATACTTGTTCAAAAAATGATCGCTGTTTTCTACGAGGCATAATTGATAGTTTTTTTACAGCCACAAGAAAAACACAATTGCGGAACTTGAAATCGTCGAAGAGCTGAAATTCTAATCATTTGCATATCTGACCTCCGATAATGCATGTTGTAAATTTCATGTTATTTGCATGCTTTCTTCAGGGTGTTGCCTTTACGATGGCCAGCAGTGTATGAAAGATTTGATATAGAGTTAATTAAGATAAAATTAATTCAAAAGAAAACCATTCAAAAGCAAGACAGATTTATGATCACATACAAATGATAGATAATAATAATAACAAATAAGTTTTGAAATGTGTTGTTTTTTTACCAATGAATCTATGAAAATTTCACATTATCTATGAAATTCACAATATCTATATGAAAATCTCAAACACTAAATTTTTTAAATGATTCTTTTTTAACAACTTCGAAACATAATAGGTAAAATTTTAATGACTGATTTTTGTCCTTAATAAAGTAGAGAATTTATCAAGTTTATCGGGAATGTAACAAAAGTTATCATGAACATAAACATTTTGCACAATAACTTTAAAATAGCTTTCTAAAAATTTGATGACCTCACTTTCATTTAAGATAAGAATGCTACATAATTTATTTTTATCATTTCGGGAAAAACGAACCCGTTCATTCTATTTTTTAATGCGTAAGTTTGTAGAATGAATATATATATATATATATATATATATATATATATATATATATATATATATATATATATATATATATATATATATATATATATATATATATATATATATATATATATATATATATATGTGTATGTGTGTGTGTGTGTGTGTGTGTTCGTCCTTTCTCTTATGTTGCCTTGCTTTAATCTGATTTGCTTCAATGTAGTAAAATGACTTTATTGAAACTTTCCAATTTAAATGAACCATCACCGTCCAAATTATGCTATATTTGTCACCAGGAAAAATAGATGTTGGATTAATTTCCTGTTAGGAGATTAAAGCCTCGATGCTATCAATTCTTCGTTAAACATCTGATATAGGAAGAGGAGAGGAAATGAACTAATGGATGCGAGACAATATCATAAGGAAAAGGACGAGCAAGATTCTTGATATATAAACTCCTACGTATAAATAGTTTAGCAGATAAGATTTGTAAATACCGATAAATATTCAGATTAAATGAAAAGTATCGATAAAAAAAGAATTATTAATAATGTCTGAAAATATATCATTTATAAATTAATACTATATTTGAAATGAATTGAATTTGTGTAATTAGATGGTGATTAATTTATGTAATGAACTAGAATTGATAGAATTATATTATTCACATTGATTCAAATTATCTGCATATGTTTATTAGTATTGATATTTATTTATATTATTCAAGCTGATTTTTTTTATTATTCTGTGAAAGGGAATTTTCTCAAAATGTGTCTTAAAATAATAATTATAATAAACCTGGATATCATTCGAAAAAGAATATCGATGTCAAAATTTTCATATTAAAATAATTCTGATTTTAAGTAATTATAAATTTAAAATAAATATGTATCTGAATCAGCAGATATTCATTTTACCTCTTTTCTCGTGTATTTTTTGTTGGAAAAAGCTAACAGTTTATTGAACTACTTTTACATTTCCAAAACATATTTTGTACGAGTTTTGAATTTAATCAGATTATAGATTAATATACAAACTTTTCAGTTCAATCAAGAAACGTATTCAACTTCACTATATGGTACAACTCAATCAATTTTATTGTTCCACGTCTTTTTCTGTAGAGTCATAGCTTAGTTTCACCTATATATATATATATATATATATATATATATATATATATATATATATATATATATATATATATATATATATATATATATATATATATATATATATATATATATATATATATATATATATATATATATATATATATATATATATATATATATATATATATATATATATATATATATAAGTCACTTTAAATTATTAAATTTATTTTCATTTTAAAAAACTTTACTTCAATATTAAATTATTATTAAATAAATTTTATCTACTTCTAAGCAATAATTTTTTTTAAAAATTAAAACTCAATTTGAAAAAAATATAATTCATTTTCGTCCCCCTTTTCTTAAATGAGCTATCATTTAAAAATTTTGATGTCGCATATTTTATCGTAAATTTTCGTTTTTTTGTGTCAAATTATTTTTAAAGATAAAATAAAAACATACAATTAAAAATAATTTTAGTTTGAAATAAATAAATGATATGAGAGTATATAATTTAATAAATGATTAATCAAAATTTTGTCTTTCTACCATATACTGTCTTTAATATTTCTCCTTGCTTGGAAGGAAAAAATATATTGAACTTGTGGCAGCACTACTCAATACTTAGGGTTTGTAAGCTAGCAGTGGCAACATTTTGAATATTAACGTGCCAACAATCTGAACGAGCAGTATTGTACTCGTTCACGACATCTGTGATGTTTGAATGTTTTCTTATTCTTATGTTAATAAACTTAGATGTGGACGTAGTATTCTGAACAATACAATCCTTAGGAATGTCCAGTGAAAGGAAGGCTGGTTTAAGGCGGTCCAACAAGCTGGTACATTTACATCCATTTATGTCAATATCAAAAGTCTTATGATCACTCTTCAAACTATATAAAAAACAATGAAGTTTTACCAGATTTTTGAAATATTTGAAAAATATTAGAGCAAGTATATTTTTCATATAAAGTATATCAAAAAAATTTTTAATGTCAAAATTGACTAAAAATGTTTCCATTGACTTGATACTTCGTGGTCTAATCCTCTTTCTCTTTCCAGTCAGAAAGATCTACATTCAATTTCACAAAATGAATAAACAATTCCCTTTCTGTGGAATTTTATTCATTTTTTTTTTGAATAATAGAAGAGATAATTTTTTATGTGTTTGAATCATTTGTCTGAATATTTTACTTATTATAGTTCGTACTAACTTTTCCATTGTAAATGGTGATTATCATTGTTGTTTTCTTAAAAAAGAAATTTGTTGCTACTGGGGTTTCGAAACTGTCTTGAGGATTTTAAGAGTGGTTTAATTTTATCTTCTTTAATAAGTCTTTGAAGTTATCGTTTTTGAGCTACATCCGAATCTGTGTTTAGTTTACGACTATTATACTTGATCGCTTGTTTTTTCATTCGTCCATTTTGAAAATTATCTCAATATTAAAGATTTTTGAGTATCTGACGGTATACAATTTTTTTCTAAAAATGTTTTCTAATATATTTCATTCTTTTTAAGAAATTTATATTCTTTTTTTTTATCTCGAACCTTTTTTAGATAAATTATTACTAGAAATTAGGCTTTCTTTCAAATGGTTTAATTAATCAATTTTGATTAAAAATTACCATATTGTAAAGAATTTTCATATTAAATTTTTGCTTAATGCTTATTGTTCTTTTTAAAAAATATTTCTTTTTTTTCTCTATTCAAAAGCAGTTTTGTTTTGGAATAGAGTACAGTAATTGAGACATTTATTGTATCAAAAAATTAATCAATTTAATTAACACATACCTTGATTTTAAAAAAATACTGATCAAAATCTATTATGAACACTAATTTGGTTATATAATTAATAAAGTTCAAACTATTATATAGCTAAATATTTGATTGTAAAACAATTCTTGAAGGCATAACCATGTTCTGAGTCTAGATTGGATCTAGATCTCCTGAATCTAGATTGAAAATCTCACTAAAGTATCTTAACTTTTGCAAAAATTATAAAATTTTATGAGCAAAATCATTTTAGATCTTTTATGAGATTAAAGCTAGATTTTCCATTATTCCTTATTAATTTTATAAATCCAAGTTTCTGGTATATTAAAAATATAATATACTCCTCACACACACACATATCGCCTTCTTGAAAATCAAATGAAATTAACCAAATATGTAAATGTCATATCAATTTTTCATATAAAATTTCATTTTTATTTCAGACAAAGCAGAAAAATTTAAAGAGAGATATTATTATGCATTTTTCGTTTATAAGGCTGCATTCATAGTCTAAAATGTTATACTGCAATCTGCATCTGTTTTTTGTACGCAGAATAAAAGGATTTTTCTTGGCAAGAAAGTGAAATGATTTATTCTTATTGACAATGATGCCATAAATACTTAACAAATAATAACAATGATGTAACTATTACACTCGAATCAAGAAAAATTCGGATATTCCCTATTTAATCATAGTTATTTTTTGGAAAAAACGTTGGACACATAACTATTAACCTACTTTTCTCATTCTTCGACCGTTGATAAAGTCTATATTAGTCTGGTGTAGATTTTATTTTTCAAACCACCTTCACTGTTTTCTGCTAAGAAAATCTTACCACTTTTGTTATCCTATAGATTATTTAATAGTTAACCGTAACCGTAGCGTTGCCCTCAAAGCGTTTATTTATTGAAACGACCTCAGTTTTTTATTTATTCATTGAGATTCGCTGTCCAGATAGAACTATTTATCTTCGAGTTTCCCATTTGTCCGCTGTCCAGGGGATGGACATTGGCATTCCCACGAGAATAGTTCCTTCGATTCGACATCTGTGTGTAATGTAATATATTAATTGCATATATAAGATGAGTTTTTTCTATAAAGATTTAGATTGTATTAATTTGGGTCCAGAGAGAAAACCTACTTTATTTCCAGAGATTAAATTCATTATTTTCATCGTAATTTAAATTCTTTTTGTAACATATTTTCAAAACACTGTAATTTAGCAACTCAATTTACCAGTAAAAAACCGTAACAAATGTGTTCCCAATTATCATCTGAGTGCTTAGTCACGTGATTGACTTACATATTTCCTTTCTTTAACTTCACATAATTGCTTTCTTTAAGATACAAATGACATCTTATAGAATACAAGCATGTATATTTCTGCCAAAAGTTTTTCAGTTTAATATTATATTATAAATTCAGCAGAAAAAATTATTTTTATTCCCGCATATTCAGGTGAAATAAATCAAAATCCTTTTACCCAAATAAAAAAAACTAAAAAATAAACATTAATCTTTATATTTTTACCTATGAGATATAATTTATACATTTTAAAAATACGTTTATAATTTTGTACAGTATTTTCTGATGAAATATTTCTCTGTTTGATTTCATGGTTATTTTACGTGCTGTGAAAATATAATATTTATAAATCTTTATTCAACTGAAGCAAGCGAAAATTCTTCATCTTAAGAAAAATGTTGTTTTTTATATCTTGACATAAATTCTTCATTAAATTGATATGAAGAATTTATGTCAAGATATATGAAACTTATGTCACGATAGAAGAAAGAATAAAGTACTCATTAAAATTTCTAGTTTTTTAATCCATGAATTCATTTTTTTTGTATAGTATTTTAGACTAAAATTTCCTTTGCTTGATTTCACAGTATTTTACACACAATTTTTTTGTCGCGAATATTATAAAACAGTGCAATCCTCTTGCAACCAATTAAAAGGACATAAAACGCAAGAAACAAGTAGAAATAAGATTTATACTTTAATTGAGACTATTTGGTATAATAATATAGATGTAACACAGAACAACTTTAATTACATGAGGGACACACATTCAGAAATTTTAGATTACTTATTATTCATTGTTGTTGTCGTGTGCCAGCTAGGCTGGCAATATGGGGTGCGCAGCTCCAGTTTTTCAACTGAACCATATTTTGGTGTGGAGTCCGACTTCTTCAGTACACACATGCCATGGGGACCTTATATAGGGTAGGCAACCATTTATAACACATTGATACACAGAAAGGACAAAAGACAGGTTAGATAGTGAGAGATAGTACATCCATGCCCGAATTGGGATTCGAACCCAGGACCTCCCTATCCGTCGTCAGGGACTTTGACCACTAGATTATTCATTGTAAGATAAACTTATAAAATACTACGAAGGAATTTTAATTACTAATTTAAATTATGCTAATGTTTTATATTAAAAAATTTTACATAATTTACACATCACATAATTAATACATAATTCATCATTAAATTTGAATAACTTATTTAAATTACTTTTGTGTTTTATGATAGGATAATGTATATAATTTACTAATCACATATCTAACACGTAATTCTACAATATGACACATATAACGGAAGCGAAATTTAAATTAAAATTTTAGCTTAATGAGTACTTAGCAATGATTTGACAAGTATTGGGTGAATAGGTATTGGTCTCAGGAATTTTTTGAGGAAAAATGTAATATATTTTAAGAACATACTTCAAATGTCTTCTTAAAATATTTCAATATAAATACAATTCGTGCATTATTGATCCTACTATTTATACATCCATTGTGACTGATTATCAAAATGCTGTTTTAATAACCTCAACAATCATCTACGTAACAGTTAAATGCTATTTCTTTGTTAAAAGCCGTTTTTTTATGTTATTGAATTACGTTCTTACTAACTAGATTCTGTTTTCACAATTGTTAGGAATTACTGAAAAACGTAGTAGGTTAGGATACCAAAATATATCAACTGCAATGGAAGGCTTCTTTTTGTTTTGACTGAACTAATTTATGACTCGGTACTAAAATGGCAAACAAAACGTTCATCACAACGGTTAAGAACCTTGGAAAAATATGAACGTTTTACAATAGAGACAGATTTTGCAATGTATTGTAGGATACTTTTCTATGCACCCCTTAGTCCAAGAAAATTTTGGTATAAGAATGTATCACATTATTTAATCTCAAAAGTGTGCCCCCTATTTTGAGTTTAAATAAGATTGGTTATAAAACTTATTTTCAATCGTTCAAATTTTTTGCAAATGTTTATGAATCAGTCAAAATTTATTCTTATCTAAGGCACCAAACATAGTCTCTTTACTTTAATCTTTCTACCAATCTTTGAAGAGTTATTGGAGAACAACATGTAAAATAACATTAATTAATATTAAAACATTTTACATGTTAGAAACTTCTGATGTATAAATGGATTTTAATTTTCTATACCATTAAGATTGATAAGGTTATATAATTTTCTATATTCATTTCTTATTTTTTAATACGATTACATTGGCCGTGGTAGGTTAGTGGTTAGAGCATCGGCCTTCCATCCGAAATGGCGAAGTTCCATTCCCAATGCCACCAAAGACCCATCGAGTACATGCGATATACGTGCTTTTTAAATCTGTGGAATCGAAAGTGGTCGGTCGTTGAGCAGATACCATGGGTTTACACCCATGGCCTATGGAAAACTTCCTTCCCCTTCAGATCACTATCAAAATTGAGGGTGTGAATCCTCTGGTGGGGCCATCTATCGGAGGAGTTTAGAGCAAAGCCGTATTTTCACCTTCGTGGTGCTCTGGTTGAAACGAAAGACGCACTCTACTGAATTAAATTCGCATAGACAAGGCACAGCGAGCTTGACTTGTCCAAGTGTCATAAGTAATAACAACACAACCTATTATTATTTATTTAATAATTTTTTATTTTTATAAGGTGATATCTTGAACTCTATTCAGGTCAACTTCTTTTCCCAAATCTCACTATAAAATTAACTGTAACTCTTTATTTTGAAAATAATGTATAAGAATGTGTATACATTGATTGCACGAATTTTTAATGGCATTTTTGCATAATATTAATAAATGAATGTAGTCTCAGTAAGAGATTTTAAAGACTTATTTTGCATTGTCAAAGAAATTATTGATAGAATTTTCATAATAATGAAACATAAAGGCATTATTGCAATATAAATAATATATATTTGGGATATCCACAATTTGTTGCAGATTTTTTTTTTTTTTTGGGAACACAATGGTTGAACGGGAATTGAAAAAAATAGAGACAAAAACAAATGCAATATGAAAAGCATGAAACTAAAAAAATACGAGAAGTAGGAAGAGATAAAGCAATATGAATTGAAATTGGTACCAATTCTTTAGAGCTGTTTACAGAATGTTATAATTCTAAATGATTTACAGCAATTTCACTATGACACATATTAAAGATTATTTACCGTTTTGGTATCATTTCCAACAGATTTAAAGTGATGACGACTTTGCACTTAAAATTAAATTTTAGTTCTTTATTCAAGATATTGGAAATAGTTCCAGTGGACGAGAAAACGTAGAAACATTCCTGCCAATCAACACAAAAGCAATTGACAGTCTAAAAAGTCAGTTTGGAAAAGAAGAATATTTGGTGAAGGCTTCTGTTATAATGCTGTGTTAAAACTGATAATGGTATATCCCTATATAATATATATATATATATATATATATATATATATATATATATATATATATATATATATATATATATATATATATATATATATATATATATATATATATATATATATATATATATATATATATATATATATATATATATATATATATATATATATATTATATATATATATATATATATATATATATATATATATATATATATATATATATATATATATATATATATATATATATATATATATATATATATATATATATATATATATATATATATATATATATATATATATATATATATATATATATATATATATATATATATATATATATATATATATATATATATATATATATATATATATATAAATTAAAATACCATATTACATTACATTACCAGTATTAGAGACATTGAAAGTAACTATTAATAATTATGCTTACGATATTTTTATATATTTTTGTCACCTCAAGAACTGCCCTGAAGTTTTAAAGTTTATGACTGACAACTCTTTTGAGGCTACCAATGGACTTTATTCCTGTTTTTATACTTGTTCATCTTTCTATTTTCAACTCGTCGATTAATGGCAGAGATGCCGAGGACGGCGTAGGATGGAAAAAATTTTTTATTCCTTAGCTGAATTTTATTTTCAGAAAGAATATCTGAAAGCAGGGAATAGAAGTGCTTTTCCTGTAACATCAACTGATAATTGACTAATTTGATATATTTTTATGGCAAAAATTGAAGGAAAAGAATAAGTTTAGTCTTTCCTGATCTTGGTTTATGTTCAAGTGAAAATGACTAAACGTTTAAGAAAAGAGAAGGGCATTTACCCCAAGAATAATGCCTACAGCTACTAGTTTCCTCATTACATCTTCAAAGGATGTGAATAAAACAACATCAAGAACAAAAACAGAAGTTTTTGTTTCTGAAAATGTTCAATCCCAGAGTGTTATTCTGCCGAAAAATCAGTTTAGATGAGAAGCAGAATAGTTTGAGGTAAACACATAATGTTGAATCATGTGACTGGTGGTTACAGATCTAGTCCATATATTTTAACAAAAATGTTATTGATGTGTGAACCGGCATACTTCAATACCAAATTTGAGCACTATTAAGAGAGCATTACTAAATAGAAAAGACAAATTTTAATGAATAATTATATCTTTAATGGTGGACCTCTTAAAGGAAGTTTCTTACTAAGAAAAAAAAAGAAACATTTCCTTGGTACTTTGGGAAAAAACTTCTTTGGTGTCACCAGCTCAGTATCCCCAAGATACAGCAGACTGTTCTTTCACGTTTTTTGATTGGCCACATTAGGTTCCTTTCTTTTCAACAGGGCCAAAAAGTCTTTCTGGAGTGTCACTGGTGCCAGGGCTGATCAGGCCATCCCGAGACATATACTTGACTGTCTTAATTTTACTGTGAACGAGGTTTTGGAGAATCCTATTTTATTTTTAGAGTTTTTAATGATTTTTGGTTTTATATGGAGATGGTTTAGCTTAGCTACACCAACTGGGATTAGAAACAACAATAGAAACATTTTGCTTCAATGGAAAAGAACAGCAAATAATAAACCTTTTCATCTGACACCATTGATAAGACATTAGTAAAACTAAATTATAATTAGTCCTATTTCAGACATGATCACCAAGATTCCCGATGATTTCTATGGTGTTTTCTATCCTACAACCTTTTAAAGTTCAAGCGCTAATCCCTCGAGATGAGTTTTGTATTCAGTTTTTTTTCAATTATATATAAATTTCTGTCACCTACAATTAAACTTGTGAAAAATAATAATTGAGAAATTAAATCTGTAATCATTGAGTGTTTCTTTAAAAATAATATCAATAAATACATATTTAAAATATTGAACTTATCAATAATTACATTGATTATAACAATGTGTAAATAACTTTTTCCTTCCATACCATTATAGCTCAAATTTAGGAAAGAAGAATTTTTTTACAACGGCGGGCACTTGGGTGAAGAACCTTATGCCACAACAAGGCCAGAGACTGCTATTCATTTGTTATTACCCAGCGGGTACCTGAGAACCATGTCACGGAGGTGAGTAGTGTTGCCCGCGCCATATCACCACAAACCCGTTTATAGGGTGAGCCACATTTATACATCATCACAGAAGAAATGACAGAGAAACACAGAAAAGGAAGTAACATCCATCCAGAGAAAGAAAGCAACAACCTGAATCGAGATTTTAACCCAGGACCCACAGCTCAGGAACGCTAACCACTCAACCATTGGTTCACCATAAAAGAAGAAATTTGCTAATAAATATGACAAATTTTACCAGCAAAAAGTTCCAAACATTGATCATTATTACCCATTTACTTTCATTAATGGTTACGCCTACTGATGATTTCTAATATTTATTGAAAATATTTTTATATTTAGTATACATTAGTAGTGCTAATTTTAAGTTATTTTTAACTGAAAAAAATATTGCATATTTTAAATATTTTTGAACGTTATTCATCCGGAAAATATGTAGTTCATTTGAGAGATTTAAAAATGCTCCGTAAGTATTTATTTTGATGTTATTAAAAATGGAATAACAAATAATCTGAATAATATTTTATGTCCAAACTGTATTTTTACTTAGCTCAAAATATAATCAGAAAATTAAAAAATGTAGACTAGCATTGTCTGCAAAAATTCTATTTTTAAATATTACATTATTCGGGAAGTACTTGTTTTTCAACAGGGACTTAATTGTATTTTTCACAGCGAACTTCACATTTAACCACATAATTATTACATGTTTTGATCGAAAATGATCCAGAAAATGGTTCATGAATAGTTTTTTTCCTCACTAAGGATGTGAAACGGGTCTACAACGACTTTTAAACCAAGAGTATAGACTAAAAAAAGATGAACCGAATTAAGGCATTTCGAATGCTAATATCCATAAGAAAAGAATGATGTTATTTGTTCGGTGCAATTCTAAATAAGTTGTTATTTTTAGTTTCTACCGAATAACAATGTATATAATTCCGAAATATACTGTCATTAGCTGGATAAAATAAGTAAGTTACACAGAAAAGCCATGTACGGATCAATGAAGAAGCTGTAATATTATACCAACATAATGCGAAACCTCACAGAAGTCTGGTATTCACGAAATTCTTTAACAGTTTGGGTCGAATATGTTTGCACATCCCTAATATTTTCCACATCTGGCATTTTTTGATCATTTTTTCCATCTCTGCAGAATGCTTACGAAAGCAAAATCTGTACTTCAGATGAGATAAAAAAAGTCATCAGTTTCTTTGCCTGAAAAAATAAAGATTTTAAGAATGTGGAATCACGCTAATGCCAGAAAGATAGCGAAAGATATTGAACCAAAGTGGACTATAAATAATTAAAATCCTCCATAACTCCATAAAATATTACTTCACAATAAAAGTATTTTTTCATTTGCTTAAAAAAGATGGAATATCATATATGTAATATTTGGAAACTGGAGCAAATTTTTAAAAGACGGATGTATTAACATGAACGCTGCATTTGATGAAACTAACTTAAAAATATTTCAATCTGTATAAAAGTCCCTCATGAGCGTCAACCTCATTCTCAGTTAAATTGGGAGTGACAGCACCATAAACATTGGTCCCAAAATCTTGACGTAGATTTTGGCATGTGAATCCTAATATCTAAAAGAATAAATAAAACCATAAACATTGGTCCCAAAATCCTGATGTAGGTTCTGGGATGTGAATCATGATATCTAAAAGAGTAAATAAAACCATAAATATTGATCCCAAAATCTTGACGTAGATTTTGGGATGTGAATCATGATATGTAAAAAAATAAATAAAACCATAAACACTGATCCCAAACTCTTGACGTAGGTTTTGGGATGTGAATCATGATATCTATGAATCATGATATCTAAAGAATAAATAAAACCATGAACATTGGTCCCAAAATCTTGACGTAGGTTTTGGGATGTGAATCATTATATCTAAAAGAATAAACAAAACCATAAACATTGGTCCCAAAATCTTGACGTAGGTTTTGGGATGGGAATCATGGTAGCTAAAGGAATAAATAAAATAAAAGCATGATTCAGAGGTGGCCAACCTGCGACTCGCGAGCCCCATGTGGCTCTTCGAAGGATTATTTGTGGCTATCGATAAATGTACCCGAGTTCAATTTTCCTGTTTGTGTCATTATATTTTAAAAAATTATTATCATATGTGATTCAAAATGTCTTTTAAATTACTGACAATAATATGAAAGACTAAGTGCAACGTTGTAACAAATTTCATTGCTGTCTAAGTTAAAATGATATGATTCATCGAAGCAACTCAAGGTAAGTTTTCCATTTCCAAATATAATTATGACTCAAAAAACATCTGAAGAATTAATTATATTTATTATTGCATTAATTAATAGAGATGCAGGAATATCAAGCTCTACAATTAAAATATAAATCGATGCCGATTGCTGAAGTTTGGAAATTTGTAATAGAATTAAAGTAGTCTGAATTAAAAATACTGCTTGTCGAATTATTCCAATATTCGGAACAACATACTTATATGAATCATTTTATTACACTTTAAAATTCGTGAAATCCAAACACCAATCAATATTAACTAACCAGCATCTCAAAGAGTTACTGAGAAGTGCTGTTATCAATTATTCACCACATTTTAAAGAACTATCAAGAGAAGGAAAATAAATGTTTAATTTTTAATATTTAAATTCAATACACATATTTTGACACTTTATTTTTATGCTTTCAATAAATATAATTTCTGTAAAAAAATTTTAATACCTATTTTGCATACCTTTAAAATACGTATTTAATTGCGGGTCGAAAAAAGCTTCAAATTTTGAAAAAATGGCTCGGACTATCAAGGAGCTTGGCTACCCCAGGCATAATTCATAAATGAATTAGAGAAATTTTGAAAACAATTGCTTAATTTCAAGATTATTTTTATTTATTAAAAGAAACACATTTGAATAATCATGTTATATAGAATGTGGTAACAACACGGTATTAAACTGGATAAGAATAAGAAACATTTAAGAAAGTTTAGCATCATCCCTTCCCATAAGTTAAAAAGGAGATAACAAATTTTGATCTAAATTCGAATCGAAATAAATCAAGTCTTTTAGGTCTCTATATTTATCTTCTTATTCTACAATTTCTTTACTTGAGGATATATAAATTTAACAACTTTGAATACTAATATTATCGATTGTAATGACATTTTCATCGATATTTCTCCCTCACTGTCATGTGACACTTAGCTTATAAATAATTTGCTTCTAATTGCGCCTTCTGGTGGAGTTTTTTTATTCGAAAGTTTTTTTCTACTTATATAGTTGTGGCAACAGAAAGTTGGTTTACAACGGGATTTTTGAATTTTCAAAAGTCTGGCGTGGATTTGGCATTAGATGTCGAACAGATTTCTTGTCGCTTGCAGAAACTGAAAACTCGAGTTTCGAAAAAACGAAATGGCGCTATTCCTAGTTCGTGATCGAACAATGGAGTACCAGTATTTTACCTATAAAAGATCGCTAATACTTCGTCGGAACCCTGTATGAACTTTTTCTTGTCAAGGCTATTTTTCTAAAACCGAAGTTTTGGCGATATCTTCGCCTCGGTTAACTTTATTTCTTTTTTATCCTTTCTTGTTATTATGTCTATTTTTTTCTTTCAGAGATCTCTAGAGTTTGTAACAAAAAAAAGTTAAATTGTCTTAATAGCCATTTTGAAATTCAGAAAAATGATAATGTAAATTTTTGGAAACGCATGAAACTGGTCAAATAAAAATGTTATTTAACCAATCATAAGTTTCTTCATTGAAGAGGAGTGAATCAATGTCTTTCTTTTACAGGGTTCCGATGAAGTATTAGCGATCCTTTATAGGTAAAATACTGGATACTCTATTGTTCGATCACGACCTAGGACTAGCGCCATTTCTTTTTTTGAAACTCGAGTTTTCAGTTTCCCCACGCGACAGGAAATAGTTCAACATCGCAATGTCGGATCCCACGCCAGACTCCCGAAAATTCAAAAATCCCGTTGAAAACTAACTCTCTGTTGCCACAACTACATCAGTAGAAAAAAACTTTTGAATAAAAAAAAAACTCCACCAGAAGGCGCAATTGAAAGCAAATTATTTATAAGCTAAGAGTCACATGACACTCACTATTAATCTTTTTTTTTCATAAACAATAAATAATTTTAAATTTTGTATGTAAGTAAATGCCGCATCGATAGGAACAACGTATTGTTAAAATATAAATTTTAAACTTCTATGACAAGTAGCATTCCCTCCGAAAATTGCAGTATTTTCATAAAATATAGGATAAATGAGATCTACGTCGAGGAATTTATTGTCACAGAGACTATAGTGATAAATGCTACGTAACAAAACAATGATGAAATATTGTAATAAGTATTTCAGAGAGAAGTAACTCACTGAATATTCCCTTAAGAGCTTTGAAATACAAACATGGCGAGACTGATGTTGACAAATTCATGGAGAAGGAAAAAAGAGCATATGATGAAGCTTTCACATTAAGTGATTGAGTTAGGAGAAGTATTGTTTCCCTTACATAACGAAACAAAGCGGACATGCTTGTTTTTGCTATTTCTTAATGTTTTATTTTACGAAGCAATGAGATTTCCAATGTTTATTTTGCTATTCTTTTCTCAAAAATTTATTTCATATCATCTTTTACTAAATAAAAAAGGTTACTGGTTGCTCTGAAATGAAATATTTTTTAAAAGAATAAATTTATTGAGTTTGAGATTTATCATTATTTTGAAGTTATTGATGTTGTACAATCAGATCACGACAGCGAAAGTACATTAATACTATTTTTTCAATATGTTATGCGTAAATATCTTTTTATACACAGAATATTCTTCATTCATTTGTTTACTGTAGTTTCTATTGACTTAAGAAAATACTTAGAAAATTGCAATCGCTTTCTTTTTAAAATTTCATTAAAAACATTTATTGCATTAATAATAATGTCTTTTTATATGGTTTTTAAATTTTTATAATATATTTCTTTTTTAAAATATGTTATACAATGAAAATTTGAAATAGATATAAATAAAGTATTTTAAACTATATCTTAAGTTACAAAACAAACGTTTCTATTCAATATCATATGTATTTCTTTAATTATTTGTTTTCCAATAATATTAGAAGTGATTTTTTGTTATAAATGCTAAAGAAAATATTTTATAATAATTATGGTTTACTCTAAATAGATAACAGTGTTGAGTCCTTTAACTATATGCAAAAATTTAAAATAGTTCTTTCTCGTAGTTGCTCTGAAACTTTCTTACAAGAAGGTAATTTCATAAGCTTTATCAGAGGATAAAAATGTGAAGTATTTATAAAAAAAATTAGCGATGAAATTCTTGCATTGCTTTAGCAAAACTTTAAAATTACGAAGTGAATTATAATAAAATTATTAATCAGCGATATCATAATAAAAAGAAAATTACGAGTGGAAAACAAAAATGGTTGTGCATGAGATGAGTTCCTTTCTTATTATTTTTTTATAATATTTTCAAAAATGAACTTTATATTTAATGTTAAATGGTTTAAGAAAGCATGTGTAGTAGATGCTCATTTTTAGGAACACTCATATTTTTACAAGTTAGTGGTTACTCCCTATACAGTGACGCCATACACTATATAATTTTACTCCAGTTTAAGAATTAAAATTTTGAAAAATCTCTTCCATTCTGATGAATAGTTTTCTTTTCCATTTTTTAAAAACAATTTTATGATCTGCTTTTTTTTCAATTTCTAATTCCATATTTCTAAGGTCTTGATTCATTCTTGAACAACGAAGAGATATGGAGGAGGCTCTGTTGGACCGAGGTCTGAAGCATTCATGGACAAATCCAAAGGTAGAAATCTGTCTACGCTTCATTGCCTGCAGGTCTTAGCTGAGCGTAATGGAACGGCCTTCATGCCTTGGAGGACCCTGCCAGGAGAATTCTCTCCCGACGTACTTCGCACGTTCCGCCCAGGTACACCCCCTCATAGAATTTGAGGCAACGTGCAGGACTTCAGGGGATATTTCTCAAGACCATGATATATATTTCCAATGAGTTCCCTCCCATGTAAATATTAGTGGCAATGAGACCACAAATCGACTGGCCAAAGAGGCCAGTGAGGAAGATATGCCCACTGGTCCATCACTTACATATCAGGAACTTTACTCTAATGAAAAATTTAGACTACATTCAATCTGGCAAATTCCACCAATACACCAATGGTACTCTGGAACATCTCCTGGAACTCTTGTGAAAATAAAATGTGACCGAAAATCTCAAACTGCCTTGGCCAGGTTCTCAAGTGGACATCTAAAATGTTTATCTCTTGAACTTAGTACAAAAAATAATCCCACTTGTAAAAATTACTGTGACCATCCAGCCTCACTGAAACATATTCTGGATTGCATCGGACTTTCCCGGAAGGATCTATCCTCAGATCCCCTACTAGTCATTGACTTTCTAACTGTCAACAATTTATTGGAGTTGATCTGACAAATATCAGATCTTTAAAGAGGATAAGCCAATAACAACAACGAAGAGATATGTACAAGCATTCCAGACATTGTGGAAACAACAGTCGATGACCTATGGATATCATGCATTTAATGGGAAAAGACGATGTCCTGAATTCAACTTCCGTGTTTCCTGTACGTAAGGACATAGAAAGGGGAAGAATACTACTTAAAAGTAAGTTATCTCTTGTTCTTTAGTTGATTTCATTTTATTAGAATAACTCTATTTATGAAATTTCGTTTGCCGAGAAAGATTAAGCCTACTCTATTGAGGATTTGTTGCTGATGAAGAAACGAACTGTATATCAAATGAAGTCAAAATTTAAATTCTAAAAGCAGACAAAAACTGCCAAAAAAATTTGGAATTCCAAAGAACAGCTTCGCGGCAATTTTAAACTTTCGGAAAAATCTGAAAAAAAGAAAAGAGAACCATCAAAAGGTAACAGTAGCTTCCATCCTGAAAATACTGTAAAGAAGCAAAACATTCTAAACTGGAAAAAGCTTTGCTTTCTTGGCTGAGAAAATGTGAGGAATGAACATTCCTACGGTTGACTCCAAAAATTTAAAGACACGGATTGAGCTTTAGAAAATTTTATGGTGAAGTGCAATCAATGAAATGAAAATAAGTGTTGTTTTTAAGTACGGATCTTATTTAGCATATGTTTTTTATAGTGCCTTAATAATTGTTTCTAATTGTATTTTATTTTTAAAGAAAAAGTAGTTTAGTAAAAAAATTAGATCTTAATAATCTAATACATTATTTTCCTTGTTACGAAATATTTTATCGATTCTTACAAGTTCGTAAAAACAAGCGTTTAGTATTTTTTTAATATTCTGAAACATATATTATAGATTAGATATTTTTCATAATATTTATAAATAATCTCTTTTATTATCGAATGATTTAAGAATTGTTTCTTTATATATTCAGTTAACCCTCCTATAACTTGGTGAGAGCGTACCGCGTTATATGGAAACCGCGCTGTAAGAAACTCGGATTTAAACGTGCAAACCAAGCTATATAATTTGTAGCGCGCTCTATAGAAACCGTCTACCACGTTGTATGGAAGCCGCGCTGTAAGAAACTCATAATTGGTACAAATCACATCATTTGCATTTGTACCGCGTTATATGGAGGCCAATAAATTCAAAAGACAAGATAAACTAGAATTTGATTTATATGCATTAAAAAATAGCCTGAGTCACTTAATAACAAAATTATTGACAGAGAAGAAAAATTTTGTTGAGATGATGAACTTAAAAATAAATTTTTCAATTTTATCGAATTATTATTTATTTTTTTGCCTTTGTTTTTTCTTCGGCTTGTACTTTTTCTTACATTTATTTAAGCAACTTTTTTTTATCTGAAGTAACTTAATTTTTATTTCCTTGCCTTAAATTCAATTTTCTTGATTTGATTTAATAATTTCTGTCTTCGAATTTTGCCGAAACTCTATTTTTATGTCATTTTTTATTCTATGAAAGGAGTGTTTCATGTTTGCAATCGACAGTAATTAATTTTAGAATGGAGTAGAAATTTTGACTTTGCATTTCTTTAAAGAACTTTTTTGTTATTTTTTTATATTAATTTTGCCTTTTTGATCTTGAATGTACTGAAAATTATAAAAAAATGCTCGAACGTTGTCAAAAAATCATTTTTTCTTGCAAATATTTCTTCTTAATTTGAAAAAAAATCTATAAAAATAATAATAGCCCTAATAATATTTTTTACATTTATTATATCAAAATATCACTGTTAACGTTCTTATATACAGAAATATAAACTTTTTTAAAACTTTATTCTCTAAAGTGTCTTTAAGAATTTTTCTATTTGTAAAATAATGATTTATATACCTTGTATTATATTTTGTTATATATCCCTTTTCAGTAAAGATATATTCTAAGAAATTACAAACTACATTTACAATACAAAGAATATAAATTTCAAAAAATGGCTTAAAACAGTTAATTAATTAAATATTCTATTTAATATAATCTATAAATATGTCTTTGCTTTATTAGGTTTTCTAAAATGATTAATAATACGATGATTTATTATGTTATACACGTCTAACTTTAGATTTTCGTAGTTAATTTTGATATTATTTTGCTAGAGTGTTTGATTTACTTTCTTTACAAATATTTGATATATCTAATCAAAGATATAAAAATTTTCTATGATCAAAATTAATTCATGAAAACAGTCAGCAATTTTATGATTTATGCATGAAAAATTTAAAATTTTTCATGCATAAATCACAAGTTTACCAAACTTTTTGCATAAGATAATAAAAAGTAAGATATAATTTTAAGAAGGTCGCTTTAAATTGAAATAAATATTTTCAACAAAATTGAGCAAAGAATGAATCTAAATTCAGTAAATGGAACTATAAGATATCATTAGACAAAGGGTATTTACAACTTATTATTTTTATCACTACAATTAACTGATGTCATTTTCACTTTAATTATTTAAAACTAAAATAAAATGCAAAATTTCATTGATTCCCATTTTACTCTGTTCAATTCAAAATGATTGATATTACTATTTTATTTTTGACGCAAAATATTTGAATAAATGAACAAATATTTTCAGGTCTAGTTTCTGGAAGAGTTTCTTTACAGTAAACTCAGGAATTCACACATATAATTTTTAACTGTATTAAGAATTAAATGTTTCATATTTATTGCATGAAAAACGAGCCTTATGAGCGTAATAGTCCATTCTCCCAAGCATACTTACAGAACTTGCTGTATCCTTATGTTGAGCCCTTCTGCTTGACACCTTTGATTAACCCTGCGTTTGGCCTCCAGGGAGTCACTTTCCATCCCAACCTAACGCTCGATGCAAGTAAAAAGTCGGACCATCCATACTTACTAAAGCAATTGGCTCTAGAGACAATTGACAAGATTCCTATCGGAGCAGCCAGGGTTTATACTGATGGAAGCAAATTGGAGACCAATGCAACTGGCAGCGGATTATGTATTGAACTCCCCAACCATTCCATCAAGCTTGAAAAAAGAACTGCAGACCACACGTCCGTCTTCAGAACGGAACTCATCGCCATCATGAGTGGACTTTATTTGTTAGATAACAATACACAAAATGATTTCTCGGAGATATGGATCCTTACAGACAGTCGATCCTCGATCCAGCACCTTTTCAATTGGTAATCCATTGGCGACAGTACTAGTAGAAGTATTCTACTCTTGTTGAAAAGCCTTTCAGTTCGACACCCAATCCACCTCCAGTGGGTCTCCTCGCATGTTGGTCTGCCTGGGAATGAAGTAGCCGACGACCTTTCAAAGGCTGCCGCCAGTAATCCTTTGAACTCGGAAGATCGCATGGCACTAAAACCATCAGAGATCTCTTCCATTACTAAACAACTTACTTCTATAACCTGGGCTGAACCTCCTGTTCACCTTTGGTACTTCCAAAGACATCCTGGAGCCGCCACAACATTTAGGGGCTCCAGAGTACATCAGACACCACTGTCTCACTTTCTACTGGCCACTACTCCGCAATTATTTTATGTAACACCGATTAGAATATTTAAAAAGTAGACATAAAAGATCCAAATGAACTACAGATAGTAATTAAAGAGAAATAGAATTCAATTTGAAAATATTACAAAATATGTAATAAAAATAAGTTTTAATAACTTACAATCTTAGTCATGAGGCTTGAATAACTAAATAATAAATTACAAATTAACTACACTTTTCTTCTTATTAGTAAAATTTTTATTAAATATTCAAAAGATTTTGTATTCTTCAGTTATTTAGGTATTCTTCAAATTTTTATTTCTTCCAAATAAAAAATTAAAAAAACATCGGTCTCTTCTAAATTTATTTAATTGTTAAGAATTCAATGTAAGTATTGCTCAAATTACTTTACTATATGATATTATTTCACAATGGCAATATAACAGATGAATGAAAATTTTCAGCCTTCGAAACTCGATAGATACAGAATACATTAATTTTTAGTATTAAGTAAAATTGCGAATATGTTTCATTACCATTCCATTTTCATTCATTTGAACAACTAGATTGGTTTCATTTTCCAGTTTTCTTTTGCTGATCAAAAACCAATGAATGAATAAGCAATACTAACTTTCCCTTCAGAGAGTGTGTCTGAGTATACATACATATCTATCTATCTATCTATATATATATATATATATATATATATATATATATATATATATATATTCATTCAATATTTGTTTTTTAATTTTTTTATTTCTTTAATAAAGGCAAATAAATTTTACATTAAAAAATGCGCACTGTTAAAATGTTGCTTTTAAATGTTTAATAGCATTATTTTTTAAACAATATCTTTGGAAATCAGTTCACATCTTTTTGTTTGACGTAATTTATTAATAGACAAATTTGTATTTTTTTTTTGATAAAGTCTAAATTAAAAGGATTATAGATCTTACTAAAAAGGTTGAAATCCCATGAACAAGGTATTTTTCCATCACATCATAGTAATATAACGTATCTTACATTCAAACATTGTTTGCTTCTGACCAGTAATAACTGGAAAAGACGTTCTAGAAATCGTTACTAGGCGTATACCTGTTAGTCTGTTCTAGCGTCAGTGAAGAAAGGAAGCCATTATTTAAACTGTTAATGTTAATGAAGTGTTCGTGTCATTCTGTTCTAAATTTAACAAATGCATAAAAAAAGAGTTACCCTTTGATATAATGTAGCTTCTACCTACGCCTAGATTATTAAATATTGGACCACTTGCTATGAAAACGTAATAATTTGTTATGGTTATTAATACTACAAGGTAACGCCATAAAGTTTAATTATCATATGCATATATATAATCTATAAACATATATTACTTCACTCACATTCGTGCGAAGAGGAAGAACAATAACTAGATGATACCTTAAATTAATATAATTATTAAATTTTTTTATTCCAATAAATAAAAGAGAAATACTTTAAAAATTACCAGAACTACTGTTTAAAAAAACTGACATTGAATACTCATAGTAGAGCATTCTAATTATTACATTTTATATCTCCCGTGTCAAATGGTATCAGATTAATGAAATCTTATTTATCATGCATTCAACTCCATATATATAATCTGTAGACATACACTATATATACTAACTATATATATTAAACATATGTATACTAAATATGAATATGACTAAATAGTAAATTATATAATTATTTTAATTTTTTTCTTTTATTCCGCTATATTAAAGAGAGAAACTCTATACATTACTCTAAGATTACCAAAGTTATTATTTAAAAAAATAACTGACATATTGAGTTCTCATAATATAGCATTCTAGTTATTACATTTTGATTCTCCCTTGTGTAATGGTATCAGATTAATGAAATCTTATTTATCATGCATTAAACTAAATACATATAATCTGTAAACATACATTTTTTCATGTACATATGTAATTAGATGAAGAACTATAACTAGATGATACCTTGATTTTATATATAATTATTCAAATTCTTTTATTCCTCTATATTAAAGAAAAAAACTATACATTACTCTAAAAATTACCAGAATCATTTTTTTAAAAATATAACTAACATTGAGTACTCATAATATAGCGTTCTAATTATTACATTTTGATTCTCTCGTGTCTAGTGGTATCAGATTAATGAAATCTTATTTATCATGCATTCATCTGAATACATGTAATCTGTAAACACACATGTTTTGATTTACATATATAATTAGATGAAGAACTATAACTAGATGATACCTTGATTTTATTTAATTATTTTAATTTTTTGCTTTATTCTGCGATATTAAAGAGAAAAGCTAGGCTTTACTCTAAAAATTACTAGAATTGCCACTTAAAATATAAACTCACATTGAGTACTCATAATTCTATTTATTATATTTTAATTCTCTCGTGTCTAGTGGTATCAGATTAATGAAATCTTATTTATCATGCATTCAACTGAATACATGTAATCTGTAAACACACATGTTTTGATTTACATATATAATTAGATGAAGAACTATAAGTAGATGTTTGCTTGATTTTATATAATTACTTTAATTTTTTTATATTCTGCTATATTAAAGATAGAAACTACTTATTATTCTAAAAACCATTAGAATTATAATTTAAAATGTAAGTAGGTATTAAGTACTGATAATTTAGAATTCAAATTATGGCATTTTAATTCTTCCTTTTGTAATTATTTCAGAACAATATAATCTTACTTATCAGATATTCAAATGATGTAATATTGCAACATTATAAAAAATACATGTTATGACTCGTTTATTACTTTTTATAAGCAGCATATTTGATGTCAAAATCTTTGCATATTTGTACTATTTAAATGTTGTTTGGAGAATAATTCTATTAAAATCTTCTCTAACATGTTGTTTCAGGAATACATGCGCTAATGACGAATGTATTGTGAAATGATCTTGGCTGTTTGTATTGAATTTCCATTATTTAATCACATTGACGGAATATCAAATCAGCTAAATTACAAGAATTACACAGGAAAACGTTTTCAAATAACAGTATCGTATAGTTATAATAGTAGAAGGAATGCATACGAATGCATAGAAAATGCATCATAGTTGAAATTACTCATGAAAATTTTGAAACATTAAGAGAAAAATTATCACCAAAGGATAGACTATAAAAACAAGTAAAAAAAAAACTTTAAGATACTAAATGCATAAGTGACATCATCATGGAGGAAGCATCCATAAGCTATGAAAATGTAACTCCTGGTTTTGAGTAAATAAGTAAAATAAACATCGTGTAAAATAATTAATATAAGTTTTTATAATTCTTTGCCAGTTACCCAGCTAATGATATCGTTAATTAATTGTAACTAACTAGTAAGGGCTTATGGCACAGGTGCCACATAATCCATTATTCCAAATTCAGAATTTTTTTGAAAGAAGTTTATAAAGTTTTTAATTATTACAAATAGGATTTAACAAAAGTTCCTCAGAATAATGGAAAATTAATTAACCACGCTAAATTGTAAAATTAAAATTACTAATAACTTATAAAAAATATTAGTAATTAAAAAGCAATAATCAAAATTATTTATAAAAAACAGATATATTAATAATTTCTAAAATAGATTCATGTTATATAGTATTTTGGAATACTAATATTTTATTAGAAATCTCAAGTTAAGAAGAAACATATCTAAAAAAATGTTATTATTTTTACAGGACAAATAAATTTGTATTTGGAAGCAGTATTGTTATTTGTTGTATGAAAGAGTGTACAAAATAAATAGTTTGACTGTTTTGATTTTGCGCTCCGTAAAGAATTTCCTTTTAAAATTTGTGAGAATTCACTCCAAGGAAATGAAATTGTTGATTCCATAGCATAGAAAACATTTGGTGGCTTGGTGCTAGTATATATAAATATAAAATGTCGATCACATATATACAATGTATCGATCACACATTGTATAAATCTCACAGGAAAAATAAGTTTTCAGTTAAAAACAATTAAATTAAGGATGATTTACATTTATAACTAACCATTCGCCGAAAAGCGTGTAATATATTTAGAAAATTTAATTCTAATTTATTTTTGAAAATTGGCACAGGTGCCGTATTATCCATAATTCTGAATTTTTTTTGGCGATGAAGAAATGTTGCCAAAATGACGAATAATGACGTGCGCGATGATGTAAATACTAGGGTTACCAAAACAGAATTTTCTGCATAATTCTCATAGGTCTCCATATGTATGACGTAATAAAAACGAGGTTGCCAGATACATAAAAAATCCACCAAAATATCGCTAATCTCAGAGTTCGGCATCCTGGTTTATACGGTACCTGTGTCGGGTTTATAGCAAAAATTATTGAAATATTTCATAAATTCCTCGAATTTATACATTCAAGATTTTATTTATGAGCACAATGACTATTGAGGTAACAGAGCAGCAACAATGATTTTAAAGAGTATATAAATTAAGAGCTTTGTTGGAACAGTGACCAAAAAACCCACACCAATGGTTATTGAAGACATGTAGATAATTAATAACTTAATTTAGTTACATATTTTGTAATTTGTATTACAGTTTTAATTTGTAATTTAGTCAAAGATTTTGCCTGGATACTACTGAGTGCATCAAGCACTTTAAAGTATTAGTATTCGTTTTAAAATCATTTCGAACATACTGACTGCTGTTGTTGCTTATTTGTGCAAAAAATATACCACTTTTCTTTTCTATTAGATTCTCACTAATAAACCGATGCTTGATATGGACAAGAAATAACGTCTCGCATTTACAATTTATTTTCTTATTTGGTGTCATAAAATGTTTACATAACTTACATGGTTAGCTTTTACCTAAATGAATCAATTTATTATTAAAATCTATTCCTTCCATGCTAAATCAAAAACAAAGAGTACTACGGTATGCAAAAGAATGATCCAAGATTTGTTTAGTTTATAGCATAATAAAGTTAGTGAATTATAAATCACTTTTATTCACACGTGAATCACAGGTAAAGAAAGGATTTCCATTCCAGCATTTTGTGGATAAACATGGTATTAATTGTCACATTTTTAATCAACATCGTCACATTTTTATGGAATCCGCATTCGTTAAATGCGTAGTTAATGGTTGCCTCGATTATTGAATCGATTCGATTAGAATTAATATAAATTGATTGAATCGATTAGAATTAATGTAAATTCTAATCGACTTTAATCTAGATGCGTTGCGACATCGATTGGTTTGTAAGTCTCTCTTATGTTTTATGTATGAGACATCATAAAAGATTAGTCAATAACTGTTTAAATAACTGTTCAGTGACTTGATAATTTACACATACAGACTACAACAACGCTTTTCATCATTTTCGTTGAATCAAAATAAAAACATAATTACCAAATCTTCACCATTGTTGTTGTTGTCGTGTGTCAGCCAGGCTGGCAATATGGGGTGCGCTGCTCCACTTTTCCAACTGAACCCTATTTTGGTGTGGAGTCCGACTTCTGAAGTACACACAATGTAATAGGTACCCGTTTATAGGGTAGGCAACCATTCACACCTCATTCATATAAGGAAAGGGGAAAGACAGGATAGATAGAGAGAGAAAGTACATCCATGCCCGCACCAGGATTCGAACCCAGGACCTCCGTATCCGCTGTCAGACACGCTGATCACTAGAGAAGTTGGGCGGCAATATTCACCGTTAGTAATGTATTATAATTATTTCTTTCGATAAATTGAGATTTTTTTTCCATTGTGTAAAACCATATTCTCGTTAATTTTTTAAATTTCCTATTATATGATATAATTGAATATTGTTCAAAACCTAAACAATAAATATTCACACACACATTTCGCATTTTACCTTATCTTTATTAAAATTTTTCATTCTCTAAGCGCATCCCAAACAAATAGTGTTTTAAAATTACTTGAATGCACTTATAAGTTCGTAGATCTAATTTAATTGCACTTCACTCATTTGTTGCTGGTTTGTATTTAGAAAAAAAAAAAAAACTAAATGCATTCTCTACATTAGTGTTACAATTAAATATATATTCAAAATTCATATAAGACAATATTCCTAATTCCGTAATTTATAGAACACCTAATTCCGTAATTTGCATTACCGCAGAATTCTCTTCCATAACGAATTCAAGTGATTCAGTCACTACGGTCCTAGTGATATGATTCCAATAGTTGGAGATAAAAATAGAGTTAGTCACTGAAGATCTTTTCTTAACCTGAGACCGTGGAATCAGTTGAAAATCTACATTAATCTAGATCATAGGTTCCTAAAGTGGTCCAGGTGGATCTCCAGGGGTCCATAGGACACCATACGGGTGTCCATGTAGATGTGAAAAGAAAACAGGGGTTTACAAGTTGTAAGTGGGGTCCACGAAATATTTTCTGGTTTTCAGAATAAAGAACAAAAGTTTTGGCTTTGATTTACCTATCAACGTAGGATTATTCAGGATACAACGTAGATACAACGTAGGACAACGTAGGACAGGTAGGATTATTCACTAGGTAGGTACTCAAAAATATTGAAAACTCAGTTCAAACACAGAATTGAATAGAACAATAGATAATAGTACAAGTATTATTTGAATAAATAGAACACAAGAAAATCTGTGCTACTCTTTTTTCATCTTAATACCCCCAAATTAGGGTGATAGTTTTTAGGAGTTTTGGGAATGCAGTAGAAATGTAGCAGTACGGGGGTCTACCGAAAGTAGTAAAACTTTGAAAGTGGTCCACGAGAAAAAAAAAAGTTTGGGAACCCATGATCTAGATGAAACCTATGTTGAAAGGTTAGGGGCAGCTAATTTGATGAAGATTGAAATCTGCGACAAGTATCATTCCATTAATTAATCATGATAATTTTTGATATCACTGCATTTTTGTAAGCTGGCAAATGGCATTCGAATGTATAAGGTTAGAATTAAAATTTATTTTAAAATGTTTTTTTAAAATGTAACTAATCATACACACATTTGAATACATTGAAAACATACAAACAAATATAATAAATTATATATGAAATAACACATTTACACAACCAAGCATTTCTTTCGCAACCGATAAAATTCCATTTTGTGTCTGCTATTTACCACTTTTTTTCTAGAATTTTTTTGTTGTGAACAGGATGACAATTATCGGAAGATAAACTTTTATTATTCATTCCTTTTTTGACTTAGCAAGAATTCTGTCTTTAAAATTAAATTGATTTGCCTACAATATTGTCATCACCAAAAACATTTTGTGATCCCTTTATATTTGACTATATAGCAAAATGTTTAGCTATATTTCAGTCATGTTTACGGCATATGATAAAATACAGATTCGTTGTAGAACCGGGTACCCATTGGTTTGGTGAAAAATTTGGCAATAAATAAAATTCTATGGTAACCCTATCTTAGTTTATGTTTTGTGTAGCAGCAGCGGCCATCTTCTTAATCTCATCTTGGCTCCTATCTGAGCATCAAAAAGTCGCCAAAATAACAAGGGATACCCCGATTGTAAACTTTTACCAAAAATTCACAATTTTACTATGTGATATGTTCTTTACGGAAAAGTTTTGATCAAAAAATTAAGCAAATAATAAAATATCGCAAAGGATAAAAGGATTTTTCGTAAAAAAATGTATTTGCAATATTTTAGAAATTAAATAAAAATTGATGAAGATGAAATATTTTCTTAAAATCTGAAATGAAAATGGTGGATGAGAATGTATCCTTTCTGTAGCAAAAACACTGATGATAAACTGCTTAAATGTTCAAGAAATTCGTTAAGAAAATTTCAACACATTTAAATATTAAGCATTTGCAGCTTGATAAGAAAATTTTGTTATCATGAGACAGTGGACATCTTTTGCTCTTTATAAAGACCAGATTACTGGACAGGAAAAAACCTTTTATTTAAAATTTTAAAAGCACATCTCTTACTTATATAAGTAGAAGAATTACTTATTTAAGTAAGAATTGCTTATATGTGTAAGATTATTTAAGAGTATAAAGAATTACTTGCACGTAAGAAATGTACTTTTAAAATTTTAAATACAACGTTTTTCCTATCCAGTAATTTGATTTTTATAACGAACAATAAAGACGCCCACTATCTCATAATGACAGAAAAATTTCAAAAAATTAGAAAAAATTTACTGTCAAAAATTTTACAAACTTTAATAAATAAAAACGGAATTCTTTAAATACAATAATAAATTTTCCTTGCAATTAATTTATTATTGAGACATGTTCATAAAAAATTTATTTGTACACAATTTATTTTATTAATAAAATTTTGTGAAACTAGAAACAAAAATTTTAAATTTTCAGATTGTCAATAACTTGTTGATAAAAATAAAAACTTTAAGGATTTTAAAAATTTTTGTGTCTTTTTAAAATGTTTAGTAAATAGATTTTATTTTCATATTTTTAATTCAACAAAATCTTTAGAAGTGTATTAAAATAAATACACTTTTATAGATAAATAGTACTGGTATAAAGTCATGGAATTGATGATCATTAAAGATGAGCATACACTTATATAAAAAGAAATATTTAAAATGTATGAGAATACAGTCCTGATACTCCTTTTGAATAAAGCACTTGACTTAAAAATATTAAACCGATGAGAAATTTTTTGAATAATTAATTAATGAAATTTATGTTAAACTAACTAAAATTGTACAGACTTGTTGTTGTTGTCGTGTGCCAGCTAGGCTTGCATTATGGGGTGCGCTGCTCCACTTTTCCAACTGAACCCTATTTTGGTGTGGAGCACGACTTCCTTAGTACACACATGCCATAGGGACCCGTTTTTAGGGTAGGCAATCATTCATACTTCATTCATACAAGGAAAGGACAAAGACAGGATAGATAGAGAGAGAGAAAGTACATCCATGCCCGAATCGGTATTCCAGGACCTCCTTGTCCGAAGTCAGGTACGCTAACCACTAGACAAGTTGGGTGGCTGTACAGACTTGTAAAATGTCTATTTTAATTTCAGCTGGTTTTTATATGATATATTGGTCGAACTAAAAAATGACAATCATCTGAAAAGAAAATTATCTGAATCAGATGGACATTATAATGTTGAAACCAATAATAGAACCTCTCCTGATGAAATTCAAATGTTCAAACTAATTATAACTTCTGGTGATATAATCATTACATAAATCATATGTCATGTCATATATGTGAACTATATAAATAAAATGATAAATGTGTGTAAAAATTTTTTATGAGAATTTTGAACATAAATATACATCAACTCTTAAAAAAATAGAAACAAAACATAAAAATGATCTTAAATTTCGCTTTTATTCTTTAAAAAATTGGTTTATCACTTTAAAAAAATTCCTAAAGTAGTTTTATCAAAATAACTTAATTGCAATGAAAGTATTTAAAATGAGGATTATAAATTTCATTTTTTCCAGTAAATAGGACCAAAAATCGCAAATAATATTGAATTAATCTAATGCAATCAATGTAATGAGTTGGCGGAAGTAAAACGCAAAAAGGAACTGGCTCATTTTTGATAAATGCCAAAACCAATGGGAGGTACATGCCCCTGGCGATTTGTTATACATGAATTGGATAAGTGGGAGTAGTTAGGGCTCATTAGAAAGGAATTAAGCGATGTCCTACAGATTATTGAGACAAATGAATCCTCCCTGAGAGCAGAATCCTGAGTACAGCTTCGGTTCTGGCGATAACAAATTAACCAATCAGCCGAACCATTTTTTAGGAAAGAGGCGGTCGGTGATGTTACTGCCATATTATTACAACTCTGCTATTAGATAACTGATGAACATCGTAAGTTAGAGCGAATATTTGCTCATTTTATTTAAGATTTCTTGCAATACAATGAATCTGTATACAGTTGATGCAGATATTTGTAGCGAAATTTTCATGCAACTTTTTACTTTTTTTCAAATAGTTAGACTTATATTAACTAACTTTCACGTTTTTATTTTTGGTTATGTTATGTTAGAAAACTATTAATAGTTAAGAGATAATTCACTTCACAACCTAATTATGTCACGTCGTTTGCTTTTGCATTTTCTGATTTAAATATATGATGAATTTTTAAGGTGCTTTATACAAGACTGCTTTTTTTACTACTATTAAAAATTATCGAAAATAAAAATTCATAATTTTTATATATTCAAAAAATTTATTAATGAATGGTTTAGTCTTATCTCGTTTCTTTGAACAATGAGTAATAAATATATTAGTCCATATGCATTCGTAATCTTATATAGAAGAATTTTGCAGAAAATGCTACTCATTTTTCATAGAATTTTTTCAATATGATGTACATACTATATATTTTAAAATATATTACGATATATCGTTATACATACAGTATGTCCACTAAAGTCCCTTGCCACCCTCTTAACTTCGGAACGGCTGCTACTATATTTATAAAAGTGATGTCTAGGTATAGTAAAGTAGCCATGCGCTACTGAATGAAACAGACTACTGCGCCACCTTACGGAAAACTGCGAAGTTAGCATTCCTATTTCGAAAACGGAAAGAGATAGGGAGAAAAAGTAATTTACAAGGTTGTAGAGCATCCTCGATTTAGTACGAAAAGATAGATACCTTGTAGGCATTAATGTGATGAATACAACGCTTAAAACGCGCATTTGTTGTTTCGTGATGTGACGATCTAAGAAAGAAAAAAAAACAAATAGTTACAACAATATACTTTATTTAAGGTGTTCAAATTTCTCACCATCAGCTGCAATGTACATTTGAATCCTCGCATGAAGATCACGTTGTACACGTTGGAACACGCGACCGTAATGTGTCGTTTACGGTCCTGCAATTTTTGTGGAGGGGTCGCATACACCTGCTGTTTCAAGTATCCCCATAGGAAAAAGTCCAGTGTAGTCAGATCAGGAGAAAGTCAAGGCCACTCTTCGAAACCGCCGTATTATTTGGTTGCCAAATTCCTTGACGTGGTACTGCTTCACTGGAGATGTCTTGTGAGCAGGCGCGTCGTCATGTTTAAACCATAGATTCTTCAGATTCAACAACTGCATGTTCTTCACAAAATCGGCTATTACCTTCCATAGCAATTGTAAATATCGTGCACCCATTAACGTCCCATTGTAAAATATTGGGCCTATCAGCTTGTTATTGTAAATTGCGCACTAAACGTTAATAGCATATCGCATTTGATGTCAAACGTCGATGAAACATTTAGGATTTTCCAGCGACCAGTAATGGGTGCTTTGCTATTGTACATGCCATTCCGTGAAAAGCATGCCTCATCTTTCCACATTAGATCTGCCAAGAATGTTGGCTGGACCTGTATCTGATTCATGACGAAGTTGCACCATGCATAGCGTCGCTCAGCATCGCCATTCACTAAAACCTGTTCAGGCGTTGGTCGGTATGGATGAGCATCATATTCGCTTAGGATTTTCCAAACCTGACTTTTGGAGAGACCATAGTGTTGACTGATCTCTCTTATGCTGCATTTCGGGTATGCGAGGGCATATGCTAATACCTCATCCGGTTGAGCTTGCCGTCCTACCTTATCTGGTCTGCCAGATCGAGGTTGGCTAGTAACGTATCCTGTCTCCCTTAAACGTCTTACAACAGTAAGGATGGTTTCATGAGTAGGATGCGGGCCTGCAGGGAAACGTTGGTGGTACAATTTTGCTGCTGATCATGTTTTACATCTATCATTCACCGTACAGTAAATCCATCTCACAATACTCTGCTTTGGAATACTCAGCCATGAACATGAGCATCAACCTTCTACAGCCCCAAGAAGATGTTCTCTTTTATAGCTGTCTCAGATGAACAGGCATGACGTTTCTTAAGTATTTGCATACTGCATACAAATTGTTGGAATTACTTTTAATACTTCCGTTCTTCCCATTTCGAAATAAAAGTCAAAAATGTAATCACGAAAATGATTTTTTGTTTTTTCAAAAATGCACACCTACCATGTGCCACATCACAGCACGAAACAACAAATGCGCGTTTTAACCATTGTATTCTTCACATTAATGCCTTCAAGGTATCTTCTCGTACTAAATGAAAGATGCTCTACAACTTTGTAAATCACTTTTTTTACCTATCTCGTTCCGATTTCGAGATACGAATGCTAACTCCACAGTTTTCCCCCTAGTGGCGCGGTAGGTGGTTTCATTCAGTAGCGCATGGCTACTTTACTATACCTAGACACCACTTTTATGAATATAGCAACAGCCGTTCCGAAGTTAAGAGGGTGGCAAGGGACTTTAGTGGACATACTGTATATATATATATATATATATATATATATATATATATATATATATATATATATATATATATATATATAAGAAAATAAATTTTTACTATTAGATTTTCATCCATAACTCAATCAAAAGAAGTTTCATTTATTTGAGAGAACTTGAACTAGATTGCTTAAAGATAATATTGTTCCGACGAACTACTTTAAATCTCAAAACGCATTTTGAGTTTCACTCAGTATAACATTTTTCTATCAAAGTGAGTTTAATACCTATTGATAGAAAACGTGTCTAGAATCAATGTTATTTGTTGGATCAAAATGGTACTTTAATTATTATCAAGCATTAGCACTACATATTACACCAAACAATTCAAAATACATTCCCTTATACATACATACGTATTCTTCAATTATAAATTTCGTTTCCAATACGTCATATATACTAACAAAATTATTACTAACTTATATATACTATAATAAAAGTATTAAATCTCATTTTGCATTGAGATACTATACTCTAGTGTTAAAGTTTTGCTTTTTGAAGTGGAGGGGGTATAATATAAAATCTTCTAATGGAGTAATTAAGTAATCAGTACTCTGGATGTTTGTTCAGTTACTCTCTTAAATGACCTCCATCATGGATATGAATGTTTATAGTGTTTCTTAATCTATTTTAAATTAAAATTACTGATAGAATTAGCCCTTATGAATTTATTATTCTAAAAGGAAATAAGGAATCAAAATTATAATATGCTCTGAGAAAATCTTGGTGCAAGCCATTCAAATAATATCTATTAAACTAAATTCAATTGTGCCTGTCTGCGAATAGGAAGGTCCTGGGTTCGAATACCAATTCAGGCGTGGATGTACTATCTCTCTCTGTTTATCCGGTCTTTGCCCTTTCCTTTTATAAACGGGATTTGAATGGTTGTCTGCCCTATAAACGAGTACCTATGGCATGTGTGTACTGAGGAAGGCGGACTCCACACGAAAATATGGTTCAATTGGAAAAGTGGAGCAGCGCACCCCTAGCCAGCTTAGCTGGCACAAGACAACAACAAACTAAATTCAAAAATTTATAATGAAAGAACTTTAAAATTTTATTACGGCCTTTGATTCGAAATCACTGATATCTCTGTATTTTTCTGCATATTCTTCTACCACCATGTAATAGTAGTATATTTTCATTCCTTAGAATGAAAATTGCATTTTTAAGTAACATTCTCATCTCACTTATAAAGAAATGTATATTAAAACTCTCCTAGACATCTGCAAGAACAAAAACTTTGCATAAATTTTAGAATTTTATTCCAATAAATATAACATTAATGGAGTGTTAGTAGATTCGATTGATTTATTTTAAAAAAAATTGTCGATGTTTAATCAAGAGTGCTTTATATTTTCCCTAAAATATTATCAATTTTTTGATTGATTGCGAATGCAATTAAACTGTTGCTTTTAAGAAACTTGCTTATTTTTATCATTTTATCTGATTACGAGTCTTGTCTAATGAAAACTATGTTTCGCATTTGAGTCATGTGTGAATAAGTTGTTGCTTTCCTTAAGCATTTACTCTCTTAAAGAACTGCTAACATACCAACTCAAGCTACAAAGACACATATTTTATTCAAATTATAGGGATCCAGTAAACGTTTTAAAGTATTTTAAGATTTCCTATGCATGATTATTTTATAAACTCATTTTATGCAGCACATTTATTCCTTCGCATGTTGACCTATGAGGGAATGAAATGGCAGATTCTGAAGAACCTTTACAAGTTACTAATTCACTGACATACCTTAGATTGTACTCCATTAGAAGACATGCTGACTAGTTAAATTTGACTCATTCCCCCGAGTCATCCCTGGCATCAAGCTGATTGTCCTGGAAGATCCATTGCCATTGATTGTGATAGATATGTTCAGACTACACTTTTCCGTTTCTTCTGTGGCCACCTGAAGGGACTTACTTTCGAAAGAGGTCTCAAAATGTATCCAAATTGTCCTAAATGCTAAAATGAACCGGCATCACCGGCACATATTCTTGAGTGCCTGGGGCTGTCTCTTGAGGACTTATGCAAGATTCCTAATTATGTTTTTCATTACCTGAAAGTGAGTGGACCTCGTCTATAAGAGTTTCATTACAAGCATATATACTAGTTCTGATTGGCATACTGTGAAACTTCTCATTATTCTCTGTTGAATGTTTTACTTACTGCTACTCATGTCTCATGATTTAATAAAAAAAAGCTTGCTACGAAACTTTACAGTTAATCAAACACAAAAATGTAAACAAATTTTCCTGATTTCCTTTTCATTTTCACATATATCAGAATTTTCTATTTATTAAAATTATATTTCATTAAGTAGTATTAGAAAAATGGATAGTAAAGAAGGAAGAATGTCATCCTATTCCTAGAATAAATAAATGTGCAAAATTTGAGATGAGAGCACTTTTTCCAATACTTACTTTGTAAAATTCAAAATAGTTTCACAAAGTAGGTAAAAAGAAAAAAATTGTTTTTTGGGGCATACAAAGTTTATAAAAAATAAAATACATAGATTTAAAATTTTTGTAAGAATGAAGCTATTATATTCACAAAAGAATAACTTTCTACCTATGTATATATTTACTCTTATGAAAAAGATTGTAAATCGGGAGATGTTTCAAATTTATATTTGCTTTGTTAATTTGCATTTGCTCAGAAATTGTCGGTCAATCGTTCTTGAATTCAAACTACCTTAATCAAAAAAAAAGCAAAAACACAAATAACAGATATTAGTCAAAATCGTGCTTAGAACGTAAGAAAAATTTTTTGAGGCATCATAAGTAATTTATTTCATAATCTCAAGCATACAAATAATTTTTCAGCTTTCGTTTTGAATAAAAATAATTTGAAAACGCTAGCAGAACTTCATTTATTGCTATACAATCTTTGATGTATAGTTGAAGTAGGTTATGACAGACAGTTTTGGAGCTCTATGCTTAGATGTTTATAGCTCACTGTAGAAATGAAAAATTTTAATTTGGAAAATCAGTTAGAAATGTTACTGATGCCATTGGAATGAAAACATTGATAAACCATTGGAATAATTTGAATTTTGTTAGCAACATCAAAGTTTTGTAATTGATTGCAGGAAATGCAAAATGTTAGAAACCGACCACAACAAAGCTTTCTGTTTATTACCACAAAAATGGTGATGGATGTATTCAAAAATCTTTTCGAGATAGAAGAGACAAAAGCAATCAGCTGTAAAAGCTATTTCTTTTGGCAACTATGTGAAGGGCTTAGAACTTGACTTTCTAAAATTGGTTTCATCAGAATACGTCATTTGTGCCTAAAATAATCATGACTATTTTGCTAACTTCAAAACTTCATCCGAAATGAAATACTGGGTTTCTGAATGTCAAGATTAGATGAAAAAGAATTGAAGGAAAATTATGTTTCAGTGATGTTATGACAATTTGGTGTGTGAGACCAGACGTGTTTTAATTATTTGAGAAAAAATATGGCATTTAAATGATTCCATGTTCATTTTGGCAAAATTCCATTAAAGAAATAATCAACAGTATGGGATTTAACTAGTATAATCCAACATATGGATGAGCATACCATTTGAAATTAAAGTTGTATGGACCTAAGATGTGCAGTTGAAGTACTAGAGATCGTATATCATGAATTATACTGGACATTCGTGTCTTTAAAATTGTATAGTAGAAGACAAGATATAATTCTTCTCGAAAAAAGCATTCTGAAGGCTGAAACAATAAAGTCTTCTTAATGTATTGCATGACCTACTGAATTTAATCTGATTGAGAATATTTAGATTTGACTGGTACAACGCTATTCAAAATTACTTTGTTGCTGCAAGATAAATAATTTTTTCTGGAATTTGAAGTATGTACTGTTACGCAAAAGTTGAACAATATTCTCCATAGATGACCTCATTGTGTTAATGCAAGTCAAATGGGCAGAAAGTGTTCATAATTGTTTATTTGATTGTTCAAAGGAAAATCCGTGCCATTTTTTAATATTTTACATAATCTCAAAACTATATGACCTTAATTTAACACATGTGACACAAATTGTTGCCATAAAACACATTTTTATTTTTTTATATTTAAAGTAATTTCGAAACCCTGTACAATTTATTTAATCTTTTTTTACAATACGTTCTACTCGTCTATCATATTATATGTTTCGTGGTCTTATGATGTATTGCAAGGTTCTACATCAATGTCTAACTTGTTTCCAAATTGTATAATTGTTTTTACTTTGGATGTATGTACCTATTTAACTATATATCTGTACATAATTATGTTTTAAACATTGTTTTTTTTTCAGTATAAAGGATGTCATATTATCAATAAAGTCTCTTAAATGTATTTATCAACTGAGTATGAACTCGGCAATGAAATGTGAAAGAGAGCCATTAAACTGCTTGCTTCATTTAAATGAATCATAAAGCTCTGATATTTATTCGTTGTTCATTTATAGCGTTTCGCTCTTTATCATTACGGTAAACGTTAAATTAAGTAATGATGTCATTTCGATGGCGAAAACCAACTTTTATAGCTTTCTTTAATGAAGAAGTTGAGTCCATTAATATTTCGAACGCTTAGAAGCATTTCTCGGAAATTTGTTTAAACAGCGAATAATTACTAATAAAATGTTCGAGAAAGTATTTAAGTTAACATTTATTTTAAAATTTCATTTTCATATTAATTATCCCCCAAGAAACATGATTGGTAATTATCTCCTTTAAGATAAGCAAAATAATAATTCGTTTAGCGGTTTATGCAATGATTACTAGTAATACTAAATATTAATTAAAATGCCGTATAAATAAGGCATTTACTTCGTTTTGTATTTTGTAACTCGAGTGATCTAATTTGAAATGAGCACATATGATCCTTGTAGTTTATTTTTGTGGTCATTTCTTTGAAAGATAGTAATAAAATATTACTTTTTAATAACTTTCTTACTAATATAAAGGATAAGGCAATAGAAATTTCAAAAATATGATACAAGAAGTATCTAACAAAAAATTGTCTATTGTTTATTCAACATTATAGATTTTTGTTTAGTTATATATTTTATATCTAAACAATCAAAGATATATATTTTATTATTAATATACAGCAATCAGTATATCAAATTAAAAAAATTACACTTATTAAATTAAATTAATACTAGTACACACATCATTCAACAATTGTAAACAAAAGAGGGACAAATTGTTTCGCTAGACTGCAATTTTTCTTTGCTTATATTCATAATTTCAATATTGTCAGAACTAGTTTGAGTTCTCTGTCTGAGAATTTCCAAAATTCTTTATGATTCCTCCATGTATAACAAAGAGTTTTTTATACAAGAGAATAACAAATTTCTATTTTACTTTTTAATAATATAAATAATGGTATTCCTTTTAGAAAAAAATCACAATTTTCTTAATGTCATTTAAAATAATATTCCTTTGTTGTCTCCTTAATTAAATTTTGGCTTTTCTCACAATGGCAATATAAGAACAGCCTACATTTATTTAATTAGACAACAAAGGAATAATAATATTTTGAAAATGAGACTCAGAGGTACATTTCAGAGTTTATTGTAAGTTCGAATACTGCATTATTATGAAATTTTAATGATTAAAATATTATTTTAAAATTCTTAAAATATGCCTTTTATTGCTTTAAAAATGTATGAAAAATATATAATCTTCAATATTAACAAAATACTTAGAATGTTTACTTGCAGTTCATGTTAAGCAGCAATGTTTTTACTTTTATGGAAATTTAATAAACTATGTTTAATAAAATTTCAATAGAATTTAAATGTTTTCCAAAAATTTTGTGCTTAATATTTAAAAAGAATAATCCTTGTTATTCTATAAAAAACCTGTTTTTCGCTGTACTCATGTACTATTGTACTGGACATCAGAAGATATACATTATTTAAATATTTTATTATTTTTCACTTTATTATTTGTTTATTTTCAGTTATCAATTTTAATCTGAATTTGTGTATTGTATAAATAGTAAAGTTTATTGGTAATTTTACTGAAAATCTTATAAATAAAATCATATGTGTAAATTTTTTATCAAATATATAATCATATAATAATATATTTGTGTGCATGTATGCTGATATCAAATGGAGCGTCGTATCGCGTTTTCCCCTTTCAATTTCCCCTTTCAAACTGATAACGATAAACTCTGGAATATAGTGCATGAAAGTATTTTAATTTCAAAGTTTAGTAGTATAAAGAACATTTTAGATGCAGTAACTTCAATTAAATTTAAGAAAAATAATGAATTGTTGCAATTTTCGTTAGAAATTTTAATTATAAAATTGTAATTTTTGTTAGAAGTGTAACTTATAAATTATTAAGCAAATATCTTAATTAATTTAGATCATCCATCAGTAAAATTGTAGTTGTGTTTAAAATCAAAAAAAATTTATTTCTGTGAAATTAAATAAATAATTTTATTTTCCATATTTTTTTAAAAAATGGTTGTAATGAATGAAAATACAAGAATTAATATGTAATATGAAATACAATTATTAAATGAAAAATCCAAAACTAGAAGTAAATTAACTAAAAAAAGAAAACCAAGACACTATTTTTAAGACAAAAATATCCATTTATATCTCATATCAAATGCACAAAAACTAATATTTGATTTAAATATTAGCTTCAATTGCAAGATATATCTTCGATGTTAAAATATTTATTGAAAAATTTTTTATATTACTTAAAAAAAAAACAATTTTTTAAATCTTCTATTCATGTTTTCTGAATATGACAGCTAGACTGCTGAATTCATCTCAAAAACGGGTTAGTGTTTCAAGTCTCGTTGACGTAAAGAGCAGCTGGGTTGGAATGAAAAACGACCTGCTTGCCAAGATACAGCCTGAAACTTTCCTTTTATATACACTACCTTTAGTTATGAGAAGAATTTCCTGGAAAAACGATCACATACATAAGAAAGAAAAACTCGGAAATATCATCAGTAAACATTTCCAACAAAAGATTCTGAGTTTGGACAGAAACATCATCCATTGCTGCGGACATGAAACTCAAAGCTTTTGGCAAAAAATATGAAACAATTTCGACTGTTTTTCACTATGAAGAATTATGATTCTAGCCACAGTCAGATATAAGCATTTATACACTTCCCACACTCATCTATCTTTTCAGAAAATTCATATATGTAAGTGAATTTCAAGTCAATTAAAGTATCATTTCCAATATATTTTGCCATCAATCAGCAATAAAATGTATCAATAAAAAGGAATTAATTGCATTACTGCAAATGATATTTTTCAAATTTCATTGCCATATGACAATCTTTGATACTTTATTATCATAATATGTTCCATTAGACAATTTGTAAAGCTTTCCTTTAGCTTTTGAACATTTTTTACGAAACGTATTTATCGAATAACTTTATCTACTAACACCCAAAGAAAAGTTCTCTTAATGTAAATCAATTTTTAAATTATTATTAAATAATCAGAGATAAATAAAAAAATTCTATAAAATCCATTAAAAAATCTAAATTTCTATAAAATCCATTATTTTATTTTGTTTCAGGCTTAGAATTTTTTTCTGCTTTGTGCATACTTTATCTACAAAACCTTGACTACAAATAAGTCTCAAGTTTCATTAACGATTATGAAGCCTTTTATACATAATATGGTTATAGTTAATCTTGTATAATTGATATGTAAAACATTTGTATCTTACTAATTTTACTCAAAATATACTGCATTCATTGTACAAACTGTTCCCGATTTCATAAATTCTTAACGAAAAATAAATTAATTATTAATTAAAATTTATTATACATCTTAAAGAATAAGAAATTCTTTAACTAATAACTTTTGACTTTGTATATCAATATAATAATGTTTTATTAAAATATGTTTCTTATAAGGAATTGCATCTCATTGCATTATAAGTATGATCTTATAAAATTAAATCCATACATTTTTCAGGATTAAAATTTTTTTTGAATTATTTTAATAAAGTTCATAGATTTAAGAATTTTACGCATAGAAAATAAATTTTAATCATGCATATCTGATGCATATATAACAACAGATAATACTTCATATTTATTAATAACGCTAAACAGAAAAAATATCCCATCTCATATATATTTGTCGTAAAATGTTTTCAAAATAAGAAATAAATTTCATTAAGTTATTCAGAAATATTCTTGAATAGAAGAAATTTGTATACATGTAAAAAACACTTCTTGAATAAAACACATTGAAATTTGCTGATAAAGTTGATCTCTGTCTGAGGTATTTGAGACCTGTGATTGGAAGCTATTTCTTATTGTATCTGACGAATTGTAGCTGTATAATTGTGATTGTTACAGCGGGAATTTCGTTTCTCTAGTGAAGTTTTTACGAATAAAAGTCTTGTGTGCATTAAGTGGTTGCTTTATTCAACTCTCAATCAACACGAACCCGTGGAGCTCGGTACAACTGGTGTCAGAATCGGGATTGAAGAGTTGATGCAGCGTGTCACAAGAAAAATGGATATGGATTTAATGAAAAGTCTTCTCGAAAAATTAGCGGAGCAGATGGCTGAGATGAAAGCTGGACAAGAAGATATGAAAACCGAGATGAAAGCTGGACAAGAAGAGATGAAATCTAGACAAGAAGAGATGAAAGCTAGACAAGAAGAGATGAAAGCTAGACAAGAAGAGATGAAAGCTGGACAAGAAGAGATTAAATCCGAGATGATGAAAGAGATAAAATCTGGACAGGAGGTGATGAAAGCTGGACAAGAAGAGATGAAAGCTAGACAAGAAGAGATTAACGCCGAGATGATGAAAGAGATAAAATCTGGACAGGATGAGCTTAAGAAGGACATTGTAAGTGTTAAAGAAGAATTCTCCAACATCATTCAGGAGAAGATGAATGCAATGGAGGATAAGGTAACTTCAGTAGAAACTAAAGTTCTAGAGATAGAAGAAAACGTGGAAGAAGCATTAGATAATATCAATAAGGAGATTGAAAGCTTGAAGAAGCAAATGTCAAACAGACATGAGGAACCCAACGTGGCATTTGTGCCATCCCTAGCCAATATTAAACTCTCAACATTTGATGGGAAATCATCCTGGCAAGTATACAAGACCCAGTTTATGATGGTAGCGGAAGCCAATGGATGGAATCCCCGAGCCCAAGCTTTTCACCTGGCGGCTTCTTTAAGAGGAGACGCGGCTGACATCCTCGAGACGCTTCCGGAGGAACAGAGGCACGATTTCCAAGCCTTATCGAGTGCGCTTGAGCTGCGGTTTGGAGATAAGTGCACCAAAGAATATAGCAGACTACAGTTAAAGTCCCGCTATCAAAAAGCGGGTGAAAGTCTGCAAGAATTGGCTGCCGATATTCAGCGACTTTCCCATCTAGCATTTTCGGACTGCCCAGCTGAGATACGTCAAGATTTGGCCCTCCATTACTTCATCGATAGTGTGCGGGATCCGGAGATACAGAAAACACTTAGACTTGCCGATGTCAAAGATATTGGATCTGCCCTAGTCTACGCACATAAGATAGAGGCTGCCCAGCAGGCCACGCGTAAAGACCAGCACTCAATCAGAGCCGTTTCTGCTATTGATACGAACTATGATCTAAGAAAGCAAATTGAAGATTTGCGGCGAAAATTACGTAGCTTAGAATTGAGTAAAGGTGGCAGAAACACGAAAATTCAGTGTTGGACTTGCGGTGGAGTCGGACACGTACGTAGATACTGTCCGAAAACAAAAGATGGTGGAATTCCTAAAATGGAAATACGTCAACGCAAAGAAACTCTTCATGGAAATGCTGATGCATTATCAAGGAAGCCGTGTAATGAAAGCTGCCGATATTGTTCTAGAGTAGAGAAGAACTATCAGCTGATAAATCCTTCGGTACGCCAAGTTACTGTTTCACCTCCATCAAAACCAGACCCATGGAGTGATGAAGGACTTAGGGAAGCCCAAAAAGAAGACCCAGATATAAATCCAATTCTTGAATTGAAAGAATCTTCTAGTATGAGACCAAGTTGGCAGGATATCTCCACCTACAGTCCTGCTACTAAGCAATATTGGGCTCTTTGGGACTCACTCCATATAAGAAATGGTGTCTTATACAGGAAATGGGAGTCCGATGATGGACGTAATTTCAAATGGCAGCTTGTTCTTCCAAAATCAAGAATTTCAGATGTTTTGAAAGAATTGCACAGTAGCTCAACTGGAGGCCACTTCGGAGTAATGAAAACTCTACAGAAAGTTCGAGAACGCTTCTATTGGAGCAAAACGAGACAAGATGTAGAGAAATGGTGCCAATCTTGTGATGACTGTGCGGCACGTAAGGGACCAAAGAAACGTAGCCGAGGAAGGTTGCAGCGGTACAACGTAGGAGCACCTTTTGAGCGAATAGCATTAGACATTTTGGGTCCTTTACCACGATCTTCAAATGGCAACAAATACATACTAGTTGTCATGGACTACTTTACTAAGTGGCCTGAAGCGTTTGCAATCCCCGATCAAGAGGCGACTACAGTAGCCGAGGTTCTAGTGCAGCAATGGGTTTCCAGATTCGGCACACCCTTACAAATCCATTCTGATCAAGGGACAAATTTCACCTCTGTTGTGTTTAAAGGAATGTGTCAAATTCTCGGAATAGACAAGACGCAGACCACGCCACTACACCCACAATCGGACGGCATGGTAGAGAGGTTTAACAGAACCATCTTGAATAATCTCTCACTTATGGTTTCCAGAAATCAGCAAGATTGGGATTTGAAGCTACCGCTGTTTCTGCTTGCATATCGCAGTGCTGTCCATGAGACTACCGGATATACTCCTTCACAGATGCTCTTTGGTCGCGAACTTCGTCTCCCTTGTGATCTTCAGTTTGGTCGTCCACCGGATACATCTTCATCGCCAGAGGAATACCTTCGAGACCTTCAGGCACGTCTTGAAGATGTCCATAACTTCGCTCGAGACCGAATCAACCTGACGACCGAAAGAATGAAGACAAGGTATGACACAAGAGCGACAGGACATGAATTTCAAGAAGGTGACAAAGTTTGGTTGTGGAACCCGATTCGACGTAAAGGACTTTCTCCAAAGTTGCAAGCCAACTGGGAAGGTCCCTACACAGTCCTAAAAAGACTGAACGACGTCGTGGTTCGTATAAGGAAATCATCTTCTTCAAAACCAAAGGTAGTACATTATGATAGATTAGCTCCTTATCGTAATGTAGAGTAAAAATTAGTAGACCATGGTCTCTTTGTAAATAGTATAGATAATTTTAATCTTTTCTATTTTCTTGTATTTTTAGTTGCTTGTGTATGTAATGTGCTCTGTATCATCTTGAAATGTAAATTCTCTTATATTAAATTTGGCCTCCTATCAGGGGATTGTACTGCCCGGGACGTGCAGTCCTTGAGAGGGGGCAATGTTACAAATTTTTAAATAATGATTATATTTGTCTTAAAATATCTCAGACAGATCAGAAATTCTCACATTTTGGGCAAAAATTGCGGTATTTAGACGTGTTGTAGTTTAAAAGCGGATTTCCTAATGATTTGGCGACTTGGCGACAGTTGGCGACATTCTTGGCGACTTGGCGACGGTTGGCGAGATTTTTGGCGACTTGGCGAGAAATCGATACTTCTGGAAACATCCATCACCTAAGCTCTAGGACCAATATTTTCCGAGATAGCCTAGAAGCTTCCAGAGCCTTGGCGAAATTAGTAGATTTCTCCGCCAAGTCAGGTATAAATACCGCAGCCCGACATGGAATAGTAGTAGAGTTTTGTGAAGACAGTCAGTGAGTGAAGACGATTAGTTGTGACTGCTAGTTGTTCTCTGTCTGAGGTATTTGAGACCTGTGATTGGAAGCTATTTCTTATTGTATCTGACGAATTGTAGCTGTATAATTGTGATTGTTACAGCGGGAATTTCGTTTCTCTAGTGAAGTTTTTACGAATAAAAGTCTTGTGTGCATTAAGTGGTTGCTTTATTCAACTCTCAATCAACACGAACCCGTGGAGCTCGGTACAATATATATATATATATGTATATATACTTTCGGACGAATCCTAGCACAGCACATGCAGTTTGTAAAGCATCATCCGGTGTCTGCGCATACCATTCGACACCGTCCACAGTAGAGATGTCCGTCCGAAAGAAGTCCATTTCTTCTTGTACCCTTGGCGCAGAGCTACAGAACGTCTCTGTGGCCAATGTTGCAATGAAAGAAGGATGTGGACGGCAAAATGGAACGAAATTGTCTTAAGAGTTCGTAAAATAAACGAAGAGTTCTACTTGACGTTCGAAGTTCTTACTTGATAACTTGCTTTTATATATAGGAGAAACTGCCACTTTCAAACATGATGCTTTTACATGATGTACATTACATTCAATCATCAATAAAGTCCGATAAATATTTTAATGAGGTTTTTATTTGACTTGTGTAAATCATATGCTAAAAGTAACTAAAAATGGTGCATTTTGTAATAAAATGACAGGAGAAATTGAAATGTATGTTTGTGAAAACCTTGAGCAAACAATTAAAAGTTTCCTGCAGAAAAACTTCATTTGCTATTTCTCGGGTGAAGTTTCTAAATTAAAAGATTCAGAAAATTTTAATTATAATTTTCTCACAAAATAAGTTAAATCATGTCTAATCAATAACTAAATCAATCTAATATTATCGTATGAAAATGATATGCCTGGATGTGATTTTTTTATAAATAACAATATTATAACTCAAGAAAGGTGCTAATTATCAGACCTTGGTATTCGTTCATTAAGAATGTGTAAAAATTGTATAGGTAGAAATGAATCTATTGTTAATTTAGTTATGAATCATATTTACAGTAGATAAAAATGCTCATTCTCAATATGCTTTTTACCTGGACAACAAAGTAAAGAAAAGGTTGAAAAGAAGAAAAGGAAAATACTGAACAACATGAATAAAGCAGATAAAGAAATTTCTGACTCTCTCACTGCAGAAGAAAATACCTTTTAAAAGATGAAGCAGCAGCTCTCCTGCATCATCAGAAATCAACCAAGAACTGCTCTAAAAATTAATGATTTTTCAAAAAATGAAAGTTTCTCTGATCATGTTGGATACTGCCAAAAGTAAAGATTAAGGAGGTTTCTGAAAAATTAGCTTTAACTGGACAAAAAGTTGCACAAATTCAAAAGAAACTGATTTTTTTCTTATTATTTTTGAATTTGAAGTTTCTTGATCGCTGTAAAATTATTTATAATTGTATAAATAAAACATTGTTCATTAATACAAGTATTTCTGTTTATAAAAATATTGTGAATTTAATTAAATTTTCAAACTTTACATGATATTTAAGATATGTATATTAGCAACAATTATAAATGGATAATTTTTAAAAAGTTTAGTTAATTAAAAGTTCATAATTTAAAATTATGCTTATTTGTAATTTAACGTTTTTAATTTTTGTTGACAAATGAAAAGTTAACATATTATTAAAATTTCTTTCTTTCTTTTACTTTATATAATATTTATAAATTCAGATTGTCCTGAAAAATGTCTTGAAAATTCTAGAAAATTATGTCCTGAATTTTTTTCATCTACCACTATGCCTCCTCACCAGTGTCAAAAATTTTAATTCATATATATATATAAAAATATATTACTATCATATATATATATATATATATATATATATATATATATATATATATATATATATATATATATATAGATAGATAGATAGATAGATAGATAGATAGATAGATAGATAGATATACACACACACACTGCTGGACAATTGCTAAGGACGCATCACAAATTGCAATGTAGCATTAACATTAAACGAGACATGAGGCCTAGTAGGATAAAATATAGTTGCCACACTGTTCAGACATTAGAATAAAGAATATTTATTGTTCTGGAAAGTACAAAAGCTGTGAAACATCTGAAAGAAAAAAATGTTCATTTGATGCTGCATACGGAAAAATGGAACAATGCATCTAAAAGTCAGCAGGCACCTTGAAGAAAGGTATCAGTACGGGATATGTCCACCGTGGAGTGTGATGCAACATTCCACACGTCGTATCATACTTTGCACAACATTATCCAGCAGCTGTTGAGGCAATTTATCCCATTCCTCTGGGATGCACGGATGAGGGTATTCTTGTTTGTCGGAGGATAGTTTCGACCAGCAACTTGCCTCCTCAAAGCATCCCACATATTTTCAATGGGGTTTAGATCTGGAGAACGTGATGGCAATACGAGGCGTTGAATACCCTCGCTGTCTAGACAATCCTGAACAGCGAATGTTCGATGACATGTTGCGTTGTCGTCCATAAAAACAAATTTATCACCGACAGCACCATGGAAAAGACAAACATGAGGAAGTAGAACTTCATTAATGTATCGTTGGCCCGTCATAGTCCCATTCGCAACCACATGTAGGGGCGTGCGGCCATTGATCATGATGCCGGCCCACACCATGACACTGCATGTCGGATTTCGGTCCCTTTCCTGGATATTTTCTGGACGATAAGCAGTACCACTCTCGCGCCAGATCAGTTGGCGTCTACAATCCGATGACAGACTAAACCTACTCTCATCTGAGAACAGTACGCATGCCCAGTCCTGTTCAGTCCAATTGCGATGCTCACGACACCATTGCAAACGTCAGTACGGTGCTGTCTGGTCAATGGGACACACAGAACAGGTCTGCGGGCGTATAGTCCTCCCCCCTTAAACGTCTGGCAACAGTTTTTCGGGAGAACTGCTTTCCTGAGGCAGCAAGAAACTGATTTGCCACCTGCTGAGCTGTGGTGCGCCTGTTCCTTTTTGCTGATAGGACGATATATCTGTCTTCTGCAGGCGTCGTACTTCTAACACGACCTTCCCCGTGCCGCCTACTACACATTCCAGTAGTTTTAAATGACTTCCACAGCCGTGAAACAACGCTGTGAGCGATATCGAACCACCTGGCAACATCTGTTATTTTTCGCCCTTCTGCGATCTTTCCAATAATTCGGCCACGCATAAAATCGATCTAAGTGATGTCGGGAAGATATGCCGAAAATTTCAATTTCGTCTATTAAATCTTTCCTGTAAAACTTTGACTTGAAACAACAACTGTCCACACGCGTCAAAACTTTTAAAGCTCTTATGAACGCTATCACGTGATGAACAGACGTGGGGAAAAAATTGCATACGCATACTTCTTTTTACTATATCCCGCACTTATTCTAATTTTCCACATTTTGCTTCCTTTCATTTTGTGGTTGCTATGGATGATAGTGTTATCCGTCCTTAGCAATTGTCTAGCAGTGTATATATATATATATATATATATATATATATATATATATATATATATATATATATATATATATATATATATATATATATATATATATATATATATATATATATGAACAGCATTTTTAAAAAATCACAAAAATTTAACATTATTTTATATGCAAGTAACTTTTTTAAAATTATAGTTATAATCTGGAATTGTTGAGGATTCAAAATTGAATCAATAACAAGAGAACCATGAAAACATTCAAATAGTTTGTGTGTATGTAACATACCTGAAACAGCTTAGAATTTCATTTAGTTTATTGAGCTAAGTTGTGTGTTAAGAAAATGACAGTAAAAGTAATGTAAAATACACACGGAACACAAAAACATAATCATTATCCTTATGATAAAAGTGATAATCCTATAATGATTATTACGCGTATGTAATGTAATTATCAAAAAAGAACAAAACATTTTTTAAAAAGCTGATTTAAAAAATGCATTGTGTATATTTCAGTATTCATGTGTTCGACATTGAGATTCTTTTTGGAAGTAAAGTTCCAAAAAATCTAGGTAACATCTGCTCAATTCTGGAAACATGTCATGATATAAATCAGTGCCGATACATTTTCTTCTTAATTCATCCTTATTATCGAAGAATGCAATGGAAAAAAATGAACAATACTGATATTTGAAACATCTTCTGAACATTCTATTTTTCCTGCTGATAAAATAAAGGAGATTTTGATAAACAGCGATATCCCCATTAACATCTATATATTAAGTTCATTACTTAAGTAACCAGAAAAATTTTTTGAATCTATTCTCTTCAAAAAATCAAAATGCAGAAAACTATATAGAATAATAACGAATTAAAATTATTTTATTGCTTTAAAATTTCATTTAGGCTAGAAGAAATTACAAACATTTAATGAAGAGGAAAATATTCAATACATCAAAACTAGTTACTAAAAAGAATATTTAAATGGCCAGAGGTATTTTTTCAGGTCCCTTTTATTACATTTAGAATATTAAAGTTAAAATATATTTTACTTTTAGCATTAAATTCTTAATAATAGTCTTGGATCCAAGTCTCTGAATTAAAATTCTGGTTTTCTTATTCAAATTGCTTGCTTAAAAGATTAAAAAAAAACAGTTACCAAAACTATATTTTATGATGAAGAAATTCACAATCACGTTTGGCTGTCATTTCACGTAAGAATAAACTTCGAATTGGATCGATGTTTCAGCGAATTTCGTGAAAACGTCTGGTGAGTCGATTACCGTAAACTGTCTTGCATCAGTGTCTGCACCTTGCCTGGTGCCTGAAATCGATGACATATTCCCTGAGAAATGAAGGCAAAGCACGAAGGCTTCTGCTCACTTCTCGCCAAGGAAATGCAACGTCACATTATCGAATGGCAGGTGGCGGAAATACATATGCAGATGAGGCGAGGTTCTGAAATGGCAGCAGACATCATTCTAGAAGTTGAGAAAGATGGCGATTTTATTGGTTGAGGTGCAGCGAAATAAATTCCGTCTCATTTTAAATCTGCTATTTGGACTGTTTGGCAAAGTGAGCTGTAATTATGCTTTAGAATGTCAAAGCTGAAATTTGCTTTTTTTTCTTGATTTTAAATAATTGTTATTATTTCAAAATTATACCATCAATGAACATCATCATTTTTGCAACAGTTTCTTAGATTTTTTTGTTCATATAATTCATTGCTCTTTGTATTTAATTCCATGTATCAGCTATGTTCCTTGTACATAAATATATGTGCATTATTTAGCTTTCTGTTTTATCACTTTCATACATGGTTCATTTCCTAAAATATTCCAATAAAATTTAAATTCTGATCAATTTAATCAACATGAATTAATTTTGTGCTTACTATATTTTGTACATTTTTGAAAGATTAAAATGTCAGCCTTAAAACGCAAGTAATTACCTCTATTTAAATTTTTTTGTTTTGTTTGCTTTTTTTATTTTGCTATTTTAATTATTTTATTATATTTATTTTTAAAATTTTTGTTTATTTATTTTTAATTTTTTTGTTAATTTTATTCATTATTTTTTATTAATTAATTTATTTTTTATAATAATATATATAATAATAATATAATTAATTTTTATCAATTTATTTTATTAATAATTAATAAAGCTTTAAAAAATAATAAAAAAATTAAATTACTAAAAAATATTTTGTTTATTAATTTCAGTTTTATTTTTAATGGTATTAATTTTCTTATTAATAAAAACACAAAGTGTTATATAAGAAGAATCGCTTAAAAATCTAATTAAAATATAGTATTAATCTGCAAAATTTTGAATTATTAAAGATAGTTTAGATATTTTAAACATTGTTAAAATTATATTTATTGAAACATTTGACAGAGAAAATGCTGTATACCATATTACCATTGAATGATATAGTTAATAGTAATACCAATCTTTTAAACTTATTAGAGTTTACTGATAAATTAAATAAAAAAGGATATCTTTTCTGTAAAGCTAGCAAATATAGTTATATTAGATTTAATAACCGCAAATTCTTGAATAAATTAATATCGTAAATATAAGAAACAATTTCACCACAAATATTTGCAATTCACATTTAACAAAAGAATCCAATTTTAATAAATAAAGCCTTACTGTTTTTTATCATAAATATATGACACGTATAGACGATATTGTATAATGCTCTACCTTAATTAAAACCTTTCCACTTCGAATTATTTCCAGATTTTTTAAAAGTTAACAAAATTAATTCACATAATTATAATACTATTTAGTTAAATACAATTTCAATAAAAATTCACTTTAAAATACATATGATAAAAGATCTCAATATTTGTAAGTAACAAAATTTACTAATCAAAATATAATTCTAAATGCATATTTTATTATCGTAGCCAGCCGAATTATTAAATATTTCAGACTTAATTCCAATTTTATTGATTTCTTTATCCAATCTTTTTGAAATCAAATTTAATAAATAACGTTTCATTTATGTTCTTTTTTACTTTCCAGATAACTGGGAGTTTCTTTATTAAGATTCAAGACATTGATTTTTTTGCTTTATAATTTTACTGAGTTTTCCTACTTCTCTAATGCGTATGTAATCTGATAAATTATACCTTCTCTTTTTTCAAAATTGTTTGAAGTGTTGGAAACAAACTTATTTTAAATGTTTATTCCGTGGAACATTTTTCATGCAAATAAAATCGCCATACCGCCTTTGTTGTCCCCTGTTACACTGAGAAAAAGAAATAGGCTCTTATTCCATGCTGCTTTACTGATTTAGTTACTTTGATGATAGCTTTACCTAATATAAAATTCAAACATTTACTAAAATCCTTTTATTATTTATAAAGTAATTAATTTTTTCAGGGTTTTTTTGGTGGTGTGTTTATTGTATATCTTTCTTATATTTAAAACGTTTCTCTTCAGTATTCTTTTTTGTTACAATTAACGAGTTGTTAAAATTTATCGCCTTAATTATGTCCTTTTTTGCTTATTTTTAAATAGGAATTGCTTTTTTCATTTAATATTTAATTTGGGATATGTACGCAATTATCTGTACATGTTTTGATGAATCATCAAAAGTCAATATTTAATATTTTTTAAGCAATTTTCCTCCAATTTTTCCGATTGAGCTATTTCTGCAAACAATTTCCAAAAATGATACAATTATAATAATTAAGTAGCTTTTTTTTAATACTTGAATATTGAAATTCTTTGTGATTTCTTACAATATTTTAGAAAATATCTTATGTTGCATTAAATTCACAACTGAACTTTACTTTACCTCCTCTATACTGAAAAAACTTAAAATAGAAGAAAAACTATCAATAATTAAACTTTTATATTTAATGTAAATAATATTAACAATTTTGCCATGAAAGAAACATGTTCTCATTCCTTTCAAACTCTTAGAGTTGTGAGAAATAAAGTATACGATATATTTGATAAGCCCTTAAGTAGACATTTGGAAAGTGATATTTGTGACAAGTAATGCTTTGACGATTGAAAGGAAATAGTACACTATTGGTCATTTAAACGATGTACCAGGTAAACATTCATATCAAAAAATGATATTGTACAAATATATTATATTGATAGCAATCAGCAGTTAAATTTTCAAGAAATTCACCCTATAAATACTGAGAAATCAATACTCAGTAAAGTATAATTCTGCTAGTAATAATAATACTTAATGCCTAGGCATTGAATCATAATGAGATTGGATGAAATGAACAGGAACAGCTTCTCGTGCAGATTCAATACGATGAGACATATTGTGGAGTTTACTTAATAATTGATGCATTGTAACAAGCATCCTCACTAACAAAACGTTTACAATTAGTGAGTTCCTCAAGAACGTGTTTTGTAATGCAGCAGTCAAAAACTTTCTGTGTCAGTGAAAATGGTTATTTATATATTATCCGTTTGAAACGTTCTAGTTCGCAGTATTTGAGCAAAGAACAGATTCACGGGCTTTACTGTGACATACATATTACGACCATTGTTTAAAATTACATCATGTTCATAAGAACAAGAGGTAGTCGAAACTAGTAATGAATAAAACACAATACCATCACCCCAGATAATGGATCAATGTGACCAGACAACTGAAATCCATGTTGGCAACGAGCGTTGTGCATCTTAACATTGCCTACATGATGTGGGATAACATAAATGGTTATGCCCAAGTGATAATGTAAACAGAACGGCGAATTATCTAATAACGACATTTTTCACATATGTTCCTCAATGATCTCACCCAATGAAAGGACTCCAATCTGTAAAGAACCAATAAGGGTAGCCGAAATCATAGCCACCAAGCTGATAATCCATACTTCAGTAAATATCTTTGTACTATTCGTACAGATGCTTGTTACTTTGAAAATGATTAATAATTATGGATTCGGGTCTGAGGATGTGGCAATAGCGCTCATAAAGACAACGAGATTATTATATCCGTCTCTTCGGCTATAAGTGATTCTGATATAAGTTTGGCGAAAGCAGCACGGCCTTTCGTGTAGAAAGCGAATTATGATGTCGGAAGCAAGCTTTCACTGTTTGGTTTTGTGCAATTATATTGAAAAAAAGAAGCAAGATTAACCAGGAAATAAGATGGGTTTGACGGCCCTATCTAGATTCCTCATGCATCAGATTATTGTCTCTACTATGATGTGATGATAATTTATGATATTTTAAAAACTATTAAACTATGGGTGATGACACTAATTGTTCTTCGCAAACCGGAGCTTTCTTACTCAAAGTACATGCATATTTACGCTATTCCTTAAGAAACGACTAAAGCACATCTGTAAAATCTGGCATTATAGAATCAGTGATATGAAACCTTGCACAGGCCTTAGTAATATCTTGGATTCAATGATTTTACAAATTGCCTTAAGGCCTTGGAATTCAATTGGCTAGAGAAGGAGTGTCGTAGAATGATATTCTATAATGAAACTAGTAGGATGTCCCCCCCCCTCCCATTGAGAACCACTGCAACTTTTTATAGTAGCCAAGTTAAGCGCGTGTTTTTAGAACGGAAAATTTCCCAACGTTTCAAAAATATACATTTTAGGAACTTTTAAATCACATAATAGCATGAAAAATCTAAAAAGTATTATTGGAAAAGGAATAAAAATCTGTTATGTAGGGTTTCTCTTCTCTCCAAATCAACCGGTAAAAGAGACAAGTAAATGAAAGTAATGGACCTACTTCGTGACGTCACTCTCACATGTAGAATATGTCAGTGGTGGATAACGTGCACGGATTGGAGTCAAACTAACAAATGGTATTTTTTGTTGGCTGCATCCACTGTATAAACTATGTTAAATTTGAATATAATAGGTAACAAGTAGTTCTGGGATAATATTTATTTTGCCATTTTGTTAGTTTGTCTCCAATCCGTGCACGTTAGTTTCACATTTCAGTAATATTATTTTTGTAAAACGTTACTATGGTAAAGTAAAACGGTGACTAAATTTAAACTACCGACTTATTTTGGCAAAAAAATTGGCAGTTTTCAATGCCACAATATAAACCGATTTATCATCATGTATATAATTCCATATAAAACAATTCTGACTGCAAATTGTTCTTGCTACGATAAAGCTTCTCTTTTCTTCGTCAAAATAATATTTTTCATTTATTTTCAGAGAATACTCACTTGAGTCAAACGTAAAAGAAACTTCAACGGTTTTCTTATTATCAAATGTGAAATTGAAAAAAAAATTCCAATGTTCGATTGCTACTATGATTTAATATTTTTTACTCTATTGATTTAAAAAAAAGAATACACATGATAGTTGATTGATTAAAAAAAATAGAATTTAGTCAAGAAGTATAAAATATTAGAATTAAACGTAGAACAAAAACTTCGAATTGAAAGTAAAACAAAAACTTTAAATGCTGTTGCCACGAAAAAGAACCATATGTAGGACATGAAAACAATGTAAAACGTAAAAAAAAAACAATCTGGCAGAAAAAAAAAACGAAAAACAACAAGAACTCAAATTGGCAACTATAATCAAAGTAAGGGACACTAGATTTAGGGAACATTCTCCTGGAGGAGATATCATACTTATACCTTCTCCAACCCTCATTGGATGATATCATTTCCTGATTGTAAATGAATTTATATTGCTTATGAATTTCATCTTCTTATGCTATCGAAATCGATCTGTAAAGAAGTAAATAAAGCTTAAATGTGACTCCAAGAGTTACTTTATGTATATTATGTCGAATTTATAAATTAATTGCAAATGCAGAAGCTAGATGGAGTTTCTACACATTTAAAGCTCACTTCTTGTTATTATTTCAATTTAATAATTTTAGTAGACAGACATTACAGGTAGCAAATGATAATTATTTCATTATTCCAAAAATGCGCAACTGTAAATGTATTTTATTTATTATTAATATATCATGATAGTACTTTTGAAACCATAACGTGTAAAATCAACATTAAAAGAATGAATTCAAACTGAAATATATTAGGGCATTTCAGAGAATTTAATAATATTTTCGTTGAATTTTAATAGATTATTCACACACACACACCATTTAATTAAAATAATCTTACCATCGATATCCTGAGCAAAAAAAATAATGATTTCATTTTCACTGGTACGACAATCTTCAGATTTTCACTATCCAAAATTAAATCAAGAAAAAAATTTTTTTGATCACAAAATCATTTATTATGATAAAAAGTAGAAAATCTTTTTTTCTTTCGCGAATAAGTGAAAAACGAGAAGTACTGAATTGAGCATTTATTGTAGCATTAGTTTTTCGCAAATGAAGGTTTTACAAAAGGCTCATAATGGATTCTTCAAGGCAAAAAAAAAAAAAAAAAAAAAACAATGTAATGCATCACATTGAAACAAAACTTCTTTTCAGCAATTTTCAGCAGTATTAGTTTTTTTAAACCAAACGCTACTGTTTCCCGTGACAAAATAATTGAAAATAAAATCACTTGCGGTAAAAAAGCTTAAAAATGCTTATCACTCTTAAACAATACGTATGTATCTATAAATCAATAATTAATATATATATATATATATATATATATATATATATATATATATATATATATATATATATATATTATGTTCTACTTATTTTGTACTTGTGAAGCATTGTATAAAAGTGCTCTGACCTTTTTATTTTTTACGAATCGAAATTTGAATTATGGCACTATTGACCAAAGCGTTATTATTTTCCGTATTGCAATGAGTAAGTAAAGAGCAGACATACGTGTTTAGGTGGAGAAAAGCCAAAGTTCTGTACACCAGGAATAAAATTCATTGAACTTCATATGTATTGGACTATATATTCACTTTTACCAACAAGTGATTGATAAATCATTTTCTTATAGATAAGGCAACTTGATTTTTATTTACACAGCCTCAAAATATATGATGTTGTTAGATATGAAATGGAGAGGTGATGTGGCTTTCAGATTAATTTTTTTATTTAGACATAACTCTTTTAATTTAACACAACAATCAAGAGACTTATATTATTCACATGTTAAATAAATGAAATTTAGACTGTCTAAATATTAGTTGCGTACAATTATGATGATTTCTTTTAAACATTCTATTTGAAGTCGTATTTGTCCTTTCTTGTTACGAGTAATTATTTAAATTTCATTTTTTCAGAGTATGTGATAGAGCTTCATAAAAATTAAAGTATCCAATTCTGGTATCTTATCGTACTTTTGAACTTTTAAGAAAAACCATTATAAACCCAGATTATAAAATTACATAAATGTATATACATAATTTTATATGCATTATGTAAGTGTTCCTGTTGTAATGTATTTTTCTTTTTGATTTACAAGATTTAAAATATATAAAATACAGTTGTTCTTAAATACAAATGATAAAGCTATATGTTTTACTGTAATAATCTAATATTTGTGATTTATTGATATAAAATTTTTTATTATATTTTCTTATACTTATTCTCTGAACTGTAGAATACATAAGTACCTTTGCAGTATTCACTAAGTCGCAGCAGTATTTTAGGAAAATGAATAAGCCGGAGCTCTTGCAAAAGAAGGACTGAAACATCCTGTTCCTTTCACCTCAGAGCTCTCACATATTTAGAGTTATTCTAGAGACAAAAGGCCAAAACCAAAGAAAACTGGTTAAAACCTCCGTTTCACAACTGGTATAAAGAAAAAAAACCTGGACTTTCCCTCTCTCTCTCTCTCTCTCTCTCTCTCTCTCTCTTGTGACAAGCAGACCAACACTTCTCTGTCCCGACTCGCCAGTGGACACTTGAAAGGTATCACATGTTCTAGGGGTAGCAAGAGGTTTCCCCTCTTTCCTAAATGTCGACAGGAACAGGCATCACCTCAGCACATCTTGAACTGCTTTGCATTGGACAGTGAGGACAATTACCCATTTCTTGTTTCGGACTTCATTAATGTCAACAGTTTCATTGATTTGGTCATATTCCGTCAGAGTAGACGGGTGATTAGAAACAACAGCATAGTATCGTATATATGTCTCAATCAATTATTTTTTGGATAAAATAACTATCTTAAAATATTCAATTTAATTTAATTTTAACAGAGTGGGTAAAATATTATCTTAAAACACAAAAATTTGTCATCATACAGTAAATATTAAAGGATATTTTACATATGAAAAATTTTATTTAGTAATGTAAAAATACCCTTTATAATTTTAATTTATTACTGTTGTTACTAATGACACTTGGACAAGCCAAGCTCGCTATACCTTGTCTACGCGAATTTGAGTCCATTGGGAGCGTCTTTCGTTTAAACAGAGCATTATGAAGGTGAAAGTACGACTTTTGCTCTTCAAATCCTCCTATAGATGGCACCACCAGAGGATCTACTCCCTCAATTTTGGCATTGATCTGAAGGGGGAGTAAATTTCTCCAGATCATTGCACCCATGATAACTGTTCAATGACCAATCACAGGACTTTCGATTCCACAGATTTAACGAGTACGTATATCGCTTGTACTCGGTGGGTCTTGGCGGCTTTGGGAATCGAACCCCACCCTTCCGGATTGAGGGCCGATGCCCTAACCCCTAGGCTACCACGGCCCCTAACCACTGAACTACAACAACAACAATTTATTACTAAATGTCTCGTTGTCCTCCAGGTATGGCGTCTCGAGCGCCATGCTGTGGGCCTGACAAGTATTAATAGAATTTTTTAACTCCTTTTTTTAATAGAAATTAATACATCTGAACCAACAAAAATGTTATTTTTATTTAAAATAATACAGGGTGATCATAATTAAACTGCAAATTTAAAAATGCTTTAAAAAAGAACCACTGGTCAAAAAGACCTTAAATTTCAACAGAATGAACTTCAAACAGGGGGATTTTGTTTGACGTGAAAGCAATTAGGAAAACAAGTGGCCTATAGATGGCGTTGCACAGGTAGTTATATGCAAATTAACGTCTTGTCTAAAATGCTGAGTAGCTTGAATTCTCGTTAATTGTCGATGGTGATGCAACGTCATTTCGGGAATGACCGTATTATCAGCCGACATTTTCCAACTCCCTGGCCGCCACGATCACCGGACATCACTCCCTGTGACTTTTGGCTCTGGAGATTTCTGAAAAATGTTGTGTACAGTGCTCCACTAGACACCTTAGCGGATTTGAAATGCCGCTTACTTAGCACGTTAACAACATTAGCACTGATACACTCCAAGCTGCTGTGGAAAATACCGTTTTACGTTTACACCTCCTAACAGAAAATGGTGCACACCATACTGAAAATTTCTTGAAGAAGACTAAGGACAGTTAAAAACCGAATTATTGTTGGCTTTTTCTATGGTTTTTGGCCGCAGGGCAATTAAAAACCGATTTTTTCCTCTTCGATGTTGCACCACCTTGTCGCTCTGAATAGGCTTTACACCAAGAGTGCTACAATATCTGCTTGACTTACAATAGCACAACTGGTTTAACGTTCAGCTTACAGCCACAATTAATTATTGTTCATGTCAGAATTCATGTAATCAACCTACAGCCACCTGTGCAGCGCCATCTATTGGCCACTTTTTTCCTAATTTTTTCACACGCCAAACAAAATCCCCCTGGTTGAAGTACATTCTCGTGAAATTTCAGGTCTTTCTGACCAGTGGTTCTTTCTTGACAGCGTTTTTAAATTTGCAGTTTAATTATGATCACCCTGTATGTTTGAAGCTACATTTCCTTAACTGGAAAATTTGTTAAAAACTGACAAACTTTACAAATTAATAATAGTAAATGCTTATAATTGGATAAAATAACATTATAATAGACAAACTATTTCTCAGTATAGTGACTGGGAAGTGTGCTAAAATTATGTATAATTGTGTGTGAAATAATTTAAAAAATGCACAAGACCTGATAAACTGCATTATGATAAAATTTTAGAAAATTTAGAAATATATAATATTATTAAAGTCTATAAATACCCTCGAAGTTACTAGATTTTTTATAATTTTTGAGAAATGTGCTTTAAATTTCATATTTAGTATAATAAGTTTCCTGTAATCTAATGACAATAGCCATTAGACAAAAATAAATATCTTCAAACGTTTACTGCTTTTAAAATTTTATTTTCTTAGATTTGTCACCAAGTGTTACATAACGTTGAAATAAAAAAAACGTACATTTAAGTTAAAGTAGCAAGTAATCTTGACTACGGTAAAAAATATTCTATTAGCGTACATTTTCCAATAAAGAAACCAATATTCCTTGATGAAAAAATTATGAAATTAAAAATACGATGTACATTTGAATATTATTTCTTTATAATTATTTGGAAATGTAAAATAACTGCTCTACTATCATTTTTGTATTTTTACATTTAATGTTTGACTTTAATGTTTTTTTATTTATATATTTAATATATAATACTATACAATAACTGTGTTAAACATCAAAACATTATCGTTTTTAAAAACATCTAAATATATTTCATGGAATTTCACTGATAAGAATTTTAAAATTTTTTTAATGATAAAACTGAATGTAGATTGCAAAAGTATATTTATATTTATTGTGCTGCTTGGTTTTTATCTGATTCATTTACTTTTATTAATCTATAAACGTTTTCTTGCACAAAAACTTCTATTTATAGCTAATTTAAACAAAATGTAAAAGAAAAGAATTCTTATAAATTATATATATAATTAATTTGAAAATAGTCAAGTCAAATACACTGAAATGTTACAAATATTACAAAAATGTTTATTCTAAAACGAATTCTGATTTAAGCAAAATTGAAGAAAATGTAATTTATCAATGCTGAAACATTAAAACTGTGCTTGTGCATTGACTTAGACATTGCACTACATCAGTTTCTGTCATAAGTTCTCGATTGTTATAAATTTATACCTTTAACATTTATTCAATAATTTTTGAAAAATATTTGACATTTTATTTATTTTTTTTACAATATGAAGTGCCTTAAATATGTTCTTATTATCTATCACAATACTGCACCACCACTAATATATTAAATAATGTTTTGTCCTTATAATTTAAAACTTCCGTAGTTCATTATTGCGTCCCTCCGCTTCCTGCAAAGTCAAGAATAATGACACCGACTGAGGGGGTGGAGAGTGACCACATTTTCTCTCATTTGGTTGTTGGAGCTCAGTAAATGGGTAGCATATCCATGTTTATCTGTGACATCCAAAATAATTCCACTGCTGTGGCGTACAGATGGAGGGGAAGCCAGAGCTGGTATGAGCTCGTCATCTGACAGTGGCTTATAATTACGATGTGCTTGTTGATAAATGAGGGTTCCAAATCCATTAACCTTAGATACTGTCTGGGGTTTGCTTGTACAGCTCTGTATGCATGTCCTACACCGGATTGTTGGAGCTCCGTGGGTTGGGGACGGGTACACGTTAATATGTGAAGTCCAGCGCTGGTATGACCTCGTCATCTGACAGTGGCTTATAATTAAGATGTGCTTGGTGATAAGTGAGTATTCCAAATCCATTAACCTTAGATACAGTGTAGGGTTTGCTTGTACTGCTCTGTATGCATGTCCTTCACTGGGTTGTTGGAGCTACGTGAATTGGGGACGTGTCCACGTTAATATGTGAAGTCCAGCGCTGGTATGACCTCGTCATCTGACAGTGGCTTATAATTACGATGTGCTTGGTGATAAGTGAGTATTCCAAATGCATTAACCTTAGATACAATCTGGGGTTTGCTTGTACAGCTCTGTATGCATGTCCTTCACTGGGTTGTTGGAGCTCCGTGAGTTGGGAACGTGTCCACGTTAATATGTGAATTCCAGCGCTGGTATGACCTCGTCATCTGACAGTGGCTTATAATTACGATGTGCTTGGTGATAAGTGAGTATTCCAAATCCATTAACGTTAGATACAGTATGGGGTTCGTTTGCACAGCTCTGTATGCATGTCCTTCACTGGGTTGTTGGAGCTCCGTGGGTTGGAGTCGTGTCCACGTTCATATGTGACGCAAAAATTACTTCCATTGGTGTGGCGCTAATGTGGAGAGGAGGCTGCCAGCTCTGGTGTGATCTCGTCACCTGACCGAGGTTCAAACTTGCGAGGCACTTGATGATGGGTGAGTATTCCAACCCCATTAACTTAAAGGTACAGTCCGGGACTCACCTCCATTGCTATGTATGTATGTCTAAGCATGTAATTACAATCCTTGGAAAAATATTTACCTACATTTAATCAACTTCTTTACGCGACGCTTGGTAAATACAATAATCTTGAAATTGCGCAGCTATTAATTTATTGCCATTATACGAATCTGTCACATTCTTATTAATCAACTGTGAAAGGTTTTAATGATTTGCCTAATTATTTGTAACATAAGATGCTGCATCTTTAAATAGATTCTGCAGGAGAAACACAAAACGTATTATAATAAAGGGAATAGAGTCTTACCTCGATAAGTTTTTACCATTTTTATTTACTTTAAATAAATATTTACAGATAATACCACAATCATATACTTTCTCTTAAAAATTGCTGTAAGAAGTTGCATCGAAAATAAGTTGAAAGCATCTGTATATAAAAAATGACATTTTAAGAGGAAAATAATAAATTATTCTCCACAGTGTAACACATTTTGTTTATAATCAGGAACGTAATTCATAAAAAAAGAAATCAAAATATGTTAATATGCTACTCTTTCGGGTTATAAGCAATTACGAAATAAAGACGAGTGAAATTCATTTTTTCCTATTATCGAAGGGCGTAACTCTTTCAAAGTGAAACATATGCAGTTGCGTGACAACTGCCATTTCACAAAAATTTTAATTCCTGTGACGATCAAAGTTTTAGCTGGTTTTCATGAAATATATGATGATTTTCCTTATGTTTTACAACTGTAACGATATGAAAAGAGTAGATGCCCTCACACAGGTGAAAAGAGCAGTAGTAACTAAAGACTTCCAAAAGGTGATTCGCTTTTCGTTAAAAAGTGTCATGTAGCATTAGGGCAAACACAGTTTCAAATCACTTATATTGAGATTAGTCTGGAGGGGATAAATTAACTATGAAACCCTATTGCTTTAAAAAAAATAGTGGTATAAATGGAGGATTTATATCAATGCGTATTTGAATGATAGTATATCACATCTACCTACCAAAACTTTTTATTGAATTGTTAAATTTCAAATGTGTAGATTTTTTCTGTAAAGGAAAGACTCAAGATGCTGCAGCGGAAACAATACAGCAACAAGGAGATGTTTCTTCGTAGTCTGAAGAGATCTGCACCTTGTGCAAGCCGCTAGAATGTAGATATTCTGTAAGAAGTGGTTTGGGAAATTTTATACAAGAAATTATATTAGAAACTATACTCAAGTGTAAGAAAAATGTGTGCAGGCGTGCATGTACAAATAATTGCGGCTGCTGCTAATCAACAGTGCTATGCAATAGACAATGAATATGCAAGACAAAAGATGTCTAGCTAAACTGTTGTACTAGTTATTGCATGTCAATGGCTTGTTATTAACATGTAAGTGACTTTGTATGTGGCATATAGTTTGCGCGCAAGAGAAAGAACGTATCATTTTCGATGTCAGAATGAAAATTTCGGTTTTGAGTGACGACAGCACACAATGATTGACGTGTACGACGGGAGGCCCTGCAAAGCACGCCTATTGAAATTTTGCAGCATGTGTAAGACACACTGGATGCTCCAATATCGAGCAGAACCATTTGCTATCGACTGATTGCTAGTGGCCGGTCCTCATGATGACCGTTAAGAAGACTGTCATTGACCCCACAGCATAGACGCCAACGTCTAGAATGGTGCCGGATTAGAACGATGTAGACGATGGAGAGGCACAGATTCGTCTTCTCAGATGAGTCACGCTTCTGTTTCTTCAGTGATAGTCACCATGTACGAAAATGGCGTCCACGTGGAGACAGATCCAATCCAGTTGTGGAACGCCCCACAGCGACACAACATGGCGTCATGGTTAGAGGCACCATTGAATACGATTCCAGGTAAACTCTAGTTCGAATTCATGGTAGTATGACAGCCCAACGTCATGTGGATGATGTGCTGATGTCGGTGACAATCCCCTACATTCAGGGGGTCCCCAATGCCTTTTATCAGCAGTATAACGCCCGACTTCATATTGCTCGTATCAGTCAACATGTCTTGTAAGGTGTACAGCTGATTCTCTAGTCATCGTGCTCAACATATCTCTCACCAATCGATCATGTTCGGGATATGATTGGACGCCATTTGCAGACCCTGTTCTGCTTCCTTCGAAAGAGGCACTTTAGCAAATGATTGATTGGGAATGGAGAGCCATTCCTCAGGACGTAATCTGTACTCTCAATGACTCTGTGCCTAGAAATGCTTCGTGTACAGAAGTCCACGAAGGCCTTACAACCTACTGACGCTATACTGTTCTTGCTCTACATCATGTATATCATTTCGAAATACAGATCAATTATTCTTCGTTGCTGCCTCTTTCTCTCTCTCTGCTGAGTTTCGTCACTTTCTGGCAACCCCTTTTTGGTGTTGCTTTTTCAATGTCTTGCATTGTATGTAGTCTGACATATGTATGTGTGTGCATACATCCTTTTAAGAATATTCCTAGTCAATCGGGACACTGTGTTAACTATAATTTTATCATTTAATTATACTAAGTGATACAAATCAAGTAAATATATCATTTAATCTGAAATTTTGGATATAAAATTTCTAATTTCTTATCAATAGAATTAAAGTGTGAAGTATGAAATCTCTCATCATTTTCAATAAAATGTTGTGTCCACTACAATTATAAATTAAATAAGAAAATATCGAAACTTCTCTGTTCATAGAGCATATTGCTTCTGACTGATATATTTTATTAATATATATTAATTTTGTGTAAAACTTTATAGATTATATTTCATTACTAATTTCAGGTAAAAGTTGTCTTGTACATGATTTTTGTCTGTTTTTTATTCCATTCTGATTAATATGATGTAAAAATCTAAAATTTTGAAGACGTATTAGGCATTTCCAAACCTTTGATTTGACAACTTAGTATGCTAAACAGATTATTAAGACAAATGATATTTATCATATTTTAAATCATAGTAATAAAATAGCGAAGGCAGCATTTTCTTACCTGTTAGTGAAATGTTTATTTCTAATTCAGCTTAAGATTAGGTTATTGTTCACTAAGTTCAGTCATTGTTAGGTGTTTCTTGGTAAAAATCTTCTTTAAATGGGAATTTATTTAGAAAATGTAAACTAGAATTATCTAGAGAAGTATACACACTGTCACAAATATCAACAACGTCAATTATTAATAAGTAAAAAGAGATAAATTGGAAAAAATATTCAATGAGAATAAATAATTGCAATCGTAGCATTGAAAAAATTCCTCTTAAAATTATTTTTAGTATTTAATTATTACCTGAATGCATTTAAAAAAACGTATAAGTATTGCATTATTCTGGATTAAATTTTAAAAATATTACTATTTTAGTGGATTTGTTATTATTGATAAAAGTATTACAAAATCTATTGATTAGTTTATTATTTCCATCAGAATTTAATATGTATATTATCAGTTAAACTTTACAATACATAATCATTATCGTGTCTCCTAAGTAAAATCAAGTTGGATTAATTATTAACATAGAATAACGAAATATGATTCAATTTGCTTTATAAGCAGTTAATAAAATAATTTAAAATCAAAATAAACTATATTTTCAAACAATGCATTTAAAACTGAATTTTAGTTATGTTACAAAAATTTATGCAAAGTTTGAAACTAAAAGAATAACTATTAATATTTTTTGATGATAAGTTTGCGAACTCACAATTTTGATGCATTCAAATAAGAGAAATATTTGTTTTATAAATGAAATTTAAAATCCTTCACAAGAAGTTAAGAGAAAATAAATTTATTAAAATTAATATTTTTAATTTTATCATAATAATATATTTAAAAGCTATAACGAAAGATGGCGTTAGTATCTCTGTTTAGGTGACTTAAAATAATGTTTCAATATAATTCGAATTTTAGCTTTACTATAAGTGGCTTAAAATGCAATAAATTTTAAAAATCTTATCATCATGCCTTACATTGTTAATAATTTTATTAAATTAAATACTTGACGAATATACTAATTAAGGGTGATAATTTCTGAAAATAATATTAAGTACTATGTTGCTCAACAAATCAAACATTTTAAAGATTTAAAAACTTTTACAGATAAAAAGTATTTAACTTTAAAACAAATCATTAGAATTAACATTCTATTCCTCGTGCAATGGATTTGAAAAGTAAAAATGTAGGTTTAAATTTCCAACGCTAACTTTTTGATGAACATAATATTTATGAAAAATTCTTCCGGATAACAAATTCCCATTGGAAGAATTATATTTTAAAATTACTTTAGTAACAATTTAATTTTGATGCCTTTTATCTAAGACACAAGTTTGACAGGCTTGATGAATGAGTTAAGTTATAACTATTTTCTATAATGCATTGACAGTAACAATTTTACAGTTTCTGTGTTTACCAATATGTCGGTCTACATTATATTAAACTATTAAAAACTGAAAATCACAAAAAATACTAATTCTAAGAATAGCATATTAATCGATATAAAATTTAAAAATTGAGAAAATTGTGTAATAGCATATAAAATATGTAATACTAGAATCAGTGAAAATTTATTTAATTTTGCTTATATCCGAAAACTTATTTCTACTTGGAAGTAAATTCCTAAGCAAATATACTAAAAGTCGTTTTAAAAATGTTATAGTAATTACGATAATCATATTCCATACAGTCGTAAAGATAATTTAATGCATAAATTGTGTAAAGAGTACACATTCTATACATATGCCAACGTTTCTACTTCTCTACTTCCTTGCTTCATCAGAATCAAAAAATTAACTCGTATTAAAATATATATCAGCAATTTGAAATATTATTATGGTTTTCTGTAATAAGCATATATTTTTAATATTTATTCATAAAATTTATGAGTTAAAGATATATCTGACATATCTCCTTCTTTTTAACTATGTTGATGTTTATATTAGATTATAGTATATTTATTTTTTTAATCAAATATGTCCTTGACCTGTTTGATAATGCCGAGGTCAATAATTTGAGTGACTCGTAGATAGTCAAATTTAATTTTAATTATTAAATTTGACTTATAGAGAAGTCAAATTTAATAATTTTCACTCAATATATACTTGTAAATTAGGCAACTTTGTGATGGTACAAATCATTACAATAGCCACAATGAATTGAAAATCAAGTCAGAAACAAATATAGATGACTCTTGGGTGGAGGAAACGGGCAGCCTCTGTAAGTCGTAAGACCCGAGCACCAATGGTAGAGGACCGACTAAGCTCGAATGCCACTGGCAACTAGAAACAAGGTGATCCTTGTATGGGTGCCAGGGCACAAAGGTATCGAAGGTAATGAAAGGGCTGATGAGCTTGCTAAACAAGGATCGTCTTTTGTTCCCATCGGTGCAGAACCTTTTTGTGGGATCAATTTGAAGACCGCAAAAACCAATGTTCTTAGATGGGAAAGACGGAAGATGTATGAAGCTTGGCTCAACACTCCTGGTCAAACCCATGTTAAAAGTATGATCTGTGGATCATCAGCGAGGATTGCCTCTGAAATTCTAAGATGCTCTAGGCAGAAGATACGTTTAATCGTAGGCTTCATAACTGGGCACTACTATTTCAGAAAACACCTCCATAAAATGGGACTGTTTCAGCAAGACCCTATCTTCAGGAAATGTCATACGCAAGAGGAAACGGCCAAGCATATCATTTACGAATGCGAGGCTCTTGCCCTCCCTAGATTAACTTCTTTAGGCATCATCCATACAAGAGAGTTACACCTAGACTCCATTAAAGGGTTGTCGGACTTTATTAATAAACTGGGTGACCCGAGTAACTGGAACTAGGAAACATTGGATTTGGAGTTAATAGTACAAAATGCTGATTAAAGCAGAGGTGCCAATGACATACAAACCCAACCTTAAGAAGAAGAAGCTCGAATGCCTGTATGCTTTAGCTGAGAAGGTTCTGAAGAACCTTTACCAAATACTAATTCACTGACATACCTTGAATTGTATTCCATTAGAAGAGATGCTGACAAGCGAATTTAAATAATTCCCCCGAGTCATCCCTGGTATCAAGCTGGTTGTCCTGGAAGATCTCTTGTTGCTGTGTTGTGATACATATATGTTCAGACTACACTTTTCCGTTTCTTCAGTGGCCACCTGAAGGGATTTACTTTCGAGAGAGGTCTCAAAATATATCCAAATTGTCCTCAATGCCAAAATAAATCGGCATCACCGGCACATATTCTTGAGAGCCTGGGATTGTCTTTTGAGGTCTAATACAAGACTCCTACGCTCGTTTTTGATTTTCTGGAAGTGAGTGGACTCGTGGACCTCGTCTAGTATACTCCTAGACATGGAGATTAGTAACAACAACAAAGTTATTACATATTTATTTATTGTAAGCTATGAATTGCATGTGTTGTGTATTTATATTTTAATGGAAATTTTTTTATTTATTGATTTTTTAAATTTTTAAATAATTATAAATTTAAAGTCATCAGATTCAGCAGGGCTAATTCTTTAAAGAGCTCTTTTCGGAGAAAATATTCCGAATTCATTTCCAACCACTATTGAACAATGAAAAATAAACGTTAGGCTTTTAAATTCTGCATGCACATTTATCGGAATGATAGCCGGTGAGTTTACCAATTTTACATGTGATAAAGAAAATCCCTATTTGTGACAAGTGAATATTACCCATTATATACTAGATGTCCTACCAGAAAACAAATATTCATTAGATTTTAGAAGAAGCATTACATCATTCAGTTTCTAGATTCTCCACTATCCAGATAAAAATCCAAAGTCATTATCTTTAAAAAGAAAATATTTCATGAAAATTAAGTAAATAAATTTAAAATAAATTTAAAGATATTTATATGTATATATAATTTTATAGTTTGCTGTTGATCTAATAATCGAAATACATAAAATACATTTTTCTGAAATGTATGCAGAAATTTATTATTATTTTTAACTAAGAATTGTTTAAAATAATAATAATAATTTTAAACGATTTCAATTGCTGCATTTAATTCATAGAATTTATTCAAGTAATTTTACTTGGAGTAGTGCAATTACTTGCATAAACTCTATAAATGAAAATGCTTCTTGTAATACATCCATTTTGCTTTTTTTAAAAAGGTATATTAAAAATATATAAGAACTTAATTGGGTGAGAAAAGTTTTATATTTGTATTTAAGTCATACTTCAGACACCTGAGTGTTTACAAGTATTTTATTCAATATATATACCAGTTTAGTTGCTTAGATGAATTTTTTTAATCTAGTTCGAGAAGTTTAAGGAATTAATTTTTTTCTGCTTTTCAATTTTAAGTTAATTATTATTAGTATAAATAATCATTTATTTCACTATGTAAGAGAATTAAAATTAACGTATCCTTTTGATTTTTGGATAGTAAATTTTAGATAATAATTTTAAATCATCCGAACTTTTTCTGAATTTTATTAAACGCGTACATTTTAATCTATTATTTAAAATTCCGAAAAATGCACTGAAATCTAACAATAATTTCGCATACATTGTGGAGACTTTTTAACTTAAAATGATGTCTAAGATTATCATACATTTTTTTATCCATGGTACGTCATAAGGATTGAATGAATAAAGGAATGCACGTAGCACATACGAAATAATCCCTGCTGCATCTAAACATCCATTTATCAACTTTTCCTTTTCAGTGGAAAAAGCTCTTCCTCACAATTCTTTCTGGAACTTGCTGAACAGTAGCGCCACCTATAATACTAATAACCTAGAAACTTCATTCTTTCCAAGAGCTGCAAAAAGCGATGAATATATCAAAAAAATCAATATTCGGCTTTTGAGTTTATTTATTCATGTTCAATAGAATGTTCAAAAATTTAATAAATAAAAGAAATAAAAGAGTACTCTATAAATAAGTCTCTCTTCATTTAAATTTGTGCATTATTTTTTTAAAATTTTTATCATCATTAAGAAAGTATTTTTATATTTGTTTCAGTTTTTAAATAGTGATATTTTAAAGAAATCTTTATACAAGAAATATTTTAAATAATCATTTTATAAATTTTAATATTTCCACAGAACATAAGCTAATTAATATTAAACAAAAAATGAATTAACTTACATTTTTTTCCAATTTCTAATGGCACATATATAATTGAACAATGGTATCTTTTCATTTTCCTAAAATCTTTAATATATAGTAAAAATGATGGCGAAATTAAATCACAATCACTTATATTAGTATTGTGGCTGGCAAATTCATTTGTCGACAGAACTCATCATCAATAATTCAACGATTGAAATCTCTTTTCAGAGCTACGTATTTTTAAGCTTAAATTATATAGTTAGGCATAATGTGAAACTATATAAATATGTGCAATGAAATTTAAATCATACTAATTATTAATAAAATTAAAAAATCATTCAAAAAATTAAATTATGATAATAACAAACAAGCGTTAGTGTAATAAAGGCCTTCCAGCTCTTTGAGTAGTTTGTGTTGCACAAATGTGTATGTAGCACTTCCCAATTTCGGTCATGGGTTTCTAAGTTCTCATTAATTAGAATTCCTTTCACTTTACTCCTGGACTCTGTTCAAAATTGAAAATTATTAGTAACATAATTATGCATCCAGATCTGAATAAAAAAAAAAGAATACCATTACAAGTTTTTTAGCTGGTTATATAATTTAGGAATACTCTTCTATTATTTAAAAACCTTTTGAATCCTATACACTTTTAGTATCTTAGAAAGCTTTTTAAAAATATTTGAACTTAAAATGCTTTTAAAAGCTAATGTGCTTATTAAACTTATATAAACTTCTCGCCTGTGTATAGTTATCATCTATCGTATCATGCCCTTTTTTTCCTTTATCATAATTAAGTGTTCATGCCATTTATAAAATTGCTTTAAATGCATATAATTTATTTAATGCCATAATTACCCTACAAATTGTTAACTGTCTTTTCATTGGTTGTAAATTGTTTCTTCATTGATTGTGGTATGTGTCATCATGTTACAATTATCATGTAATTGTCATGTGTCAACATGTTATCTTTAACTCAGAGAAAATATTTAATGCTATTGCCTGATGTTCAACAGGGCTTAAAGTCCCTTAAAATGTTTTGTAACTTCTTGCTACCAGTTTGTAAGCACAATTTCTTTGCTTTGTTAAATGCCACGATGGTGGCGCCCTCACGGACCTCGTAGAGGTGTGGAGCATACTAGGTGTTGGGGAGACGGCACCCGTTACCCTTAAGGTATAATCCGGGCTCTTCCCACACAGTTATGTATGAATGTATATACACATGTTCTGATAAATGAAAAGAACTCATATCGCTTAATAATGGAGCATGGCATAGGTATAAATATACAAGTATGAAGCTTAGGTAACAAACTTATTATTTGATTATAGTTTATAGTTAAGAGGAAACTAATTGTTATAAGAAAGGATTATTAATTATTAAGCGATGAAAAACTGCTTGAATTTTCTTAATGGGGAGATTTCTTTAAAAAAATATTCGTTTAGCCGAAAAGAATGTTAATCACATTTTCGAATTTTTAATAATTGATTTTGTAAATTTTGCGCAATATTTATCACAAGAATGTGAATGAATACCTTAATTAACTTTTTATATTTCGCAAAACATTGAAGTCCCAGAAACACTCAAACTGATAACAGTTGGATATCAAAATGAACATTCCAACATACATTTCTCGGCTCAAGGACGTTTTTGATTGTCAATGAACGATGATTGTCTAAAAGACATTCTAGCAAATGCATCCATTACAATTTTTATTAACTTTCACATAGAAGGTCCTTATATTATTTCAGGTAAAAACAAATGAAAAGAGGGAGAGAGAGAATTTTTCTAATTTATAATGATTTGTAAAAACAAAATTCTGCATGAATTTGTTGAAATATTAAAGACAAATAAAGATGAACTAATATCAAAACACTACTTGTTCCTTCGTTCTCCTAATTTTTTTCACTAATTATTTGCTATAGTTTTTGAATACTATAAGCTGGAATGTGAATGTGAAGAATGTTCCAGTGGTTCGATATTTAATAATTTGTAATTTACAATAATCTTCGAGCTAGTTTATGGTATTTCAGCATTTCATATGATGTAAATTATCAGTTGGTTTCAATATTTAGACGTAATTTTGCTTTAAATTGAATTTACTTCCTGCTCACATACGAAAGGGTTATCAAGCAAAGATTATTAATAATATTAAGTTTTAATGTACTTAAGAAAAAATAAACCCTATAAATTTAGTATCCTTGTCCAATTGCGAAAGCAACCAAAACTACAATCTTTTTTATAAGAAATCGATCTACATTCAACTAATGTAAAATTTTATCTTTTTTCTTATTTTTAATTACTAAAATTTTATCCTTGCCATTACACAAACAACACTTATGACTACAACGAGGTGTTGTTACCTGTGATAAGCTTAAGACAATTAGCAATGGAAAATGATATCGATTGAACTATTATTTCTGTTGTTGTTGTTGCTAATCGCAGAAGGTCCAATTCCAATACTATGCCAACTCCTCAAGTCCATAAAGAGCCAGGAAATCCAAAAACATAAGGGGCTTTGCAAAAGCCTCTTCCAAGTCAAAATTCAAGCAGCTCAAGATATGCTCAGGCGATGCCTGTTCAGCTTTACATTTTGTGCACACACTACAAGTCTTTTGACCCTGACATATTTGAAGCCCCTTAGACATATTTAGGCACTGACGAAGCGTGAAATACAAGTATGTTAACCTCTAGTTCCCTCAAAAAACAAGGCGCCAGCACAATAATAGTAAAGTTACTCTTACTATTATCCATCTATTATGCATTAGCAACTTAGAAAAATATAATAAAATGAGATGATTGAATGTTATTGTCTTTAGCATTGTGAGGGCGCGCCAGTCAGTGACGGAAGGAAAAGCGTGGGCGAGGAGGAGAAGGAACGGAGAATTGATAGGAGGAGGGGTAGCGAAAGTCCCGCTTATTTTGTGGCAATGAAATATCCTGAAGGCGACGTGCTGATGGTACAAAGTTGCAGTTCGGAAGGATAACGTTAACCACGCCGCGTTATGTTACAAGCATAGTAATCTTAAATATTTTATTGTAAGGTACTTGACCATTCACTGCATGTTTTTTTTCTTTTTCGGGAAAATGTTTCATCAATAGTGGCTTCCGATTCAAATCACAAAACATGGAAATATTTTGAGTATCACTTAAAAATGCATTGAAAGAAAATAGAAATGCTTGCTTAACTCTTATTACCCATCAATCGCTAAGATTGGAACCGTAACCTTCTACTACAAGGAACGTGGTCCCATCACTCGAGATACTTTGTTAAACAAATGTATCAATATACGACATATATAAAGCATTACTCTAGTTATTTCTTCTAGTTATTTTCCCTCAAGACTAAATATTCTGCAACCTGTTCCTGCTTGGGATCATGTGATCTTTTTCACTGTTGAAAGACTAAACTTCAATTCCTCTTGGCCATTTGTAAATGATGAGAAAGCACGTGTTACATGTGTAATTTCCCATGCTTGAACATGATAAGATCATATAAGATGATAAGATAAGACTAGGCTTCAATAGAAAGCTTAGCGCATTTTACGTAGTTTTAGCTGTTATGATTACTGGTGATTCAGAAAATCGTTCCTTTTTGACAAGCCACCTATTCTTTTAAGAATTTTTACTTTTTCTATTAAATAATCAACCTATCCTTCCTCTCTGTAATTGAAGCAGAGTTGTGATTCAAATTTAAAACCCATCTCAGCCAAGAAATGGAACTTTTTGGAACTTTTTTTTAGTTTTACATGGAATAGAATAAGAAATCATGTAAACTTCAAGAAGGGCTCTTCTATAAAAAAAACTTTCTCCAATAATAGCGTTGCAGAATCTGTATATCATTGCCTATGATCTCTTCTAAAACTGATTAAATCTACTGTTATTCAGCAAACTAAAGATTAATGTCGTTCATTGATTTATTGTCTATTCAAGCGAGCGTTAAAAGTTCTGATTTTGTTGTTAGAACTTATGCAATTACGAATATCTAATCGTATTTTCTTTTTGTTTCTCTATTATTCAGTAGAAATGATATATAGAAAAAAATTTGAAATCGGTTGGTGACCGGTGTTTGTTAATTGAAACAATTTGATATATTAATGCACGATTATTATCCATAACTAACATATATATTTCTTAAGTCTCTTTTAAATTTCATTATTAATTGTATGTACTGTTACAGAGACCAGTCTCTTAATAAACAGCTAGTTTATTATTTCTTACGTTTTTCTTAATTTTGTGTCTTATTATGACCATGCTTTAATAATAAAATAAAAATAGAATGTAATCTAACGATTGATATATTAATTTTATGAATTCATTTCTCTATTAATGTCTAAGTTTTAAAGATATTAGTATGTCTTTATGACTAATAGTCATCACGTATATTAAATATCATGAATATTTTGGTTAATGTCTGAGTTTATGGCATAAAACTAATTAAAATAAATAGTATCGAAACGTAGTGACTCATTAGTTAATATCATATCTGATATACTTCACTCCAAATTCATTTTTAATAATAAGAGAACCTTATTTGTAAAATATTTCAAATTCTGTTTTCAATAATTTTTGACAAAGGTCTGAAAAATTTAATCTAAAAAATATTAAAAAAATTAAGTTTTAATAATGTGAATAAATAAGAGTATTTCTCACATTAAAAAAATCCTATAATATGAAATTTCTTAAAATAAGCCTAACTTTAAAGTTTTTTCGAATACATTTTTTTAATATTTAAAAAGTATTAATCTACAGATAAAAGTAAGAAAGGAAAATTTTCTATCTTTATGAAATTTTGCTTGGTTTTCAAGAGATTAAGTCGATATAAGAAAAAAACAAAGTAACAAAAGTGAACTTTTTGCTATCTAGATACTCTAGGGGGAACTGTTATTGGATTTAAGAACTTTAAGAGGCCCTAGTATTGTGTATCATTGATCCCTTAGAAGTGATATATGGCCCTTTTGTAGCTTTATCCAGTTAGTTTTGTTTTCGTTTTATTTTTTAAATAGAGAAAAATCAAGATTCTCTTGGGAAAGAGTATATTAGTATAGGTATTTTTATTGTAAATATATATATATATATATATATATATATATATATATATATATATATATATATATATATATATATATATGTATGTATGTATATATGTTTGTATATAAATATATACATATATATAATATATGTATATATATATATATACATACCATGTGCAAACATAACACATATCATAATAATATTTGGAAATATTGTTAATTTCTTTAGAATCCATCAACTATTTTTTATTGTTATGCGTAAAAAGAAAGTGAAATCTTTTGTTTAATCAATAAAAAAAATTTAGAAATATTTATTTTGATTTTTTAGAGAGTTAAAATGCTGTTTAATTTCTTAAACCAGTTCTTTCTACATTTTGACTTTATTTTTTAAAGTATCTATGTTTCTATCCCGTACGATAACTATTCAGTTATTTTTTCTTCCTTATATTCGCTCAATAAATTTGGAAAATCTACTGCCATCTGAAATAACTCCATCGTATCCACACAATGTGATTCAATAATAATTTTTGCTCACGAGGCTTTACCATACATATAATCATAAATTAAAAATAATACCAAAACTGGTAACTAAAGGTGCAGAAACAATACAAAGCGGATTTATTCATAAAGCCAATGCATTGAACAAAGGAGATACAATAATAAAGTTGGTTTATGTCTTGTGCCAGGCATATAAACCATATATATATATATATATATATATATATATATATATATGATAGATAGATAGATAGATAGATAGATAGATAGATAGATAGATAGATAGATAGATAGATAGATAGATAGATAGATAGATAGATAGATAGATAGATAGATAGATAGATAGATATAATGAATTAAACTTCATAACTTTAACTTATTTTTATTTCTGTAATGAAAAGTACAGTTACAAATGTTTATTAAATCAAATTTAATAGAAGGTACATGATTATAAATATTTAAGATCACAGTTCTTTTACTAAAAAGTTCATTAGTAATTACGAGATATTTTTAAAGAAAGAGCATAATTTTCTTTTCACAGGTATAAGAATAAAGCCGAACGTAATCATTAATTAACGAAAATAAAAAATTTCGTATTCATTATCTTCAAATTAAATGATTTATTAGAATACATTTCAACTTCTAAATCAAGTTTGAAACAAATAAAGACGAAACTTTATCATAGAAGAAAAAGACATTAATTATTTCAAAATAAACTTGTTTTCATTAAAAATTTACAGCTCTAACAAAGGATTGTCATCGAAGTTGAAATGCATAAAATTCCAATTAAACCCAAACTTTCTCGGACTCTAAAAGAAATTATTTTGCTTCATTTCAATTGATTTAAAAGTAAAAGTGTTTCATTAAGCAGGCAATTTTTTTCAGTTATTCGAATTTTAACCTGAAAACTAATGAACCATTTTTGAGAACGGCAAAATTTTGTTTTCCTTATTTTATTCATTTGTTGTTTGACAATAAATTAGAAACATGATATATTTTTGAAATTCCTTTATTTAAAAGAATTGAATAATTAAATGTGAAATAATAATTTAATTTAATTATTTAATATCACAAGTACACGTAATTACTCGTATAGTATAAAGAGTTCCCCCTTTAAATCGCAAAAAAGAGATGGAAAAGAACATATCGATGTATATTGTTTTTCACCGTTCTATATTCCGAAAGAAATTGTTCAAAAATTTATAATCTTTAATACTGTTACCCATAATAAAGAATTATAATTTAACGAGATTTCTAATTATAAATAATTTAATTTAAGAATTTTAATATCAAACACACATAATTTCTCTTATAGTATAAAGAGGGAATTAAATCGCAAAAAAGAAATGGAAAACAATATACCGATGTATATTGTTTTTCACCGTTCTATATTCCGAAAGAATTTGTTAAAAAATTATAATATTTAATTTTGTTACCCATAATAAAGTGTTATACTTTAATGAGATTTCTAACAGAAATACTTAATTCTCTTACTTGAAATTTTTGTCTTTCGCATAATATTTTGCATTTGGAATTCAAGCAAAGGATTACTCACACTATGAAAGATTGTTTGGTATTCACAGCTAATTGCTTTTTGAGAAATTTATTCAAAAGAGAGAAACTTATTTCCCTCTTTTTAATAAGTTTTTCAATACTCACTACATTCCCATGATATGAGGCTCTCATAAGAAAATCTCATAGACTATCTTAACCGCTCAGCCTAGAGTTGGGAATAAAGGGAATAGAAATTCAATAACAATATCATATTTTTCAAGAATAATTAGAATTAAAACATTCCACTCTAAAAGCTCTGAGATATTCCATCATAGAAAGGCATAAATACCACAAATTTTAATAAATTGTTAGATATCTTATACCACAGACAATTAATTCATTTATCAAACATATCACTAGACCACTGGATTTGTATTGTAATGATTTCGACGACGCGAGATGGCGCTGCGGAGGCAGCAGAACCTAGTTTAGAAAGAAGGGAGAAAGAAGTGCTACAGTTCAGCTGGATTTTAAAAAAACTGGACTGTTGAGAATCTTCCTTTATAAAATGTTCCAGTAAATATAATGTTGTGTTATGTGCAATCGTAGAAGATAATAAATATTTAATTGCTAATATGTTGCGTAATTAATTCACAA
>CM075858.1:1199062-1261562 GCA_037975125.1 Latrodectus hesperus | reverse complement strand
TTAGTGGTCAGCGTGCCTGACTGCGGATAGGGAGTTCCTTGGCTCGAATCCCGGTACAGGCATGGATGTACTTTTTTTTTCTCTCTATCTATCCTGTCTTTGTCCTTTCTTTGTATGAATGTAGAGTGAATGGTTGCCTACCCTATAAACGGGTACCTATGGCATGTGTATACTGAGGAAGTCGGACTCCACACCAAAACATGGTTTAGTTGGAAAAGTGGAACAGCGTCCCCCCATAATGCTAGCCTAGCTGGCACACGACAACAAATACTCCTCCTTCCTACATACTATATAATTTTAAAAAAATAAACAAAGTTAATTTGCTATACAAAAAAGTCTTAAATCTGTAACTGGTGAACCAACTATTCAATGAAACAAAATATGTTTAAAAAACACAAGCACTCAAAGTGTCCATTTAAAGTCCTATCTTACCTCTTAATTCTTGAACAATGAAAAAATTATAGCCCTAAAAATACATCGAAGTATAAGAAAAATTGCTATGCACTACAAAGGATAATTTGCAATGCCTCTATAGATAAAATGTGAAATTTAGTGTATCTATATTGAAATATAATACGTTGCAGGAAAAGTACAAGCGTATACGTCAATAACAGTTTAGTGAAAATGAAACAATAGAATGCACAAAATGAATGAAGTATAGAAATGCAATAGAAAGAGTGCCTACAATGCTCATTAGTTTGTGGTTAAGTTCTAAAGTAGTCGCAATAAATAAAAAACGCATAGAAAGGAGTAAATAGTTATCATGAGGTACATTTGCTGTCAGCTGAAACGCATATATGCATTCCAGAAGATATTTTCTTCATAATGTGCATTTTGATATCTCGAAGTTTTGTCATTCCCATACAAATCAGTACCTATTATACATATTCTTTACTTTGCATACCTGTTTGGCGATAAATAGTTGCTACATGCAACATTATAATTTACTTTTCACCGTATCCTGTTTAATTCTGAAAATAAAATCATTAACTTCCGTATTTCATCGCTGGAGGCAATGCATGCCTTTTTATTTTGTAATATATTTTGTTTTGTAATATATTTTTAATAATACATTTTTTATGATTATTTTCGTCGTTTTCGTCGGCGTACAAAATTCAGTACTTGAAATTCTATATGTACATGTATACATATATGCTGCGTCACTTGTATACACATATGCTGCGTAAAATATTTAATTTAATTTATTTTTTATGTTACACGTAAAGTGCATGGATACATTTGAAGATTTGTAATTCTATGATTAAAAACTCTCTTTATATTTATCTTGCATTACTGTTGATACATTAACAAAATTTCTCTGTATAGTCTTTTTCTCCTTTTTTTAAATTACATCAGTCATTAAATATGCCGCTGGTTTTAAGAGAAAATGATATTTATGCACTAATAGAGGTTTAAATATGAAAAATATTTATGTTTGAAATCTATCTCTGCTTATTTAGGAATTTCCTATTAAAATTATACTAATGTCTCATTTCAACATAGCGTTAATAACTTCAGATATGTTATCTTATTTAGAAAGCATCAGCTTACTAAATAACATCTTCTTATGTAAAAATAAAATGTCCAAATTGAGATATTTCGATATAGTCTTCACGAAAATTGAGTAAAGGAGTAATTAGTTACCTTTAGGTACATTTTTCATTAGTGACCAATCTTCTCTCCTTCAACAATAATTAATAAATGGAGCCTGGAATGCTTAGCTGCTGATCTCTGTGAGCTCGTCACAAAAAGACAATCATTCATTCTTGGCAAAATGTGCCTTTTCTCCATGAAAAGATAATAGTTTCTTTCCTTCCTTGTCTCGGTGCTGGAATTTGTTGGCGATTGTTCTCAGCCTCTGATCCATGTTATAAATAAAAAGTATTCCTACCTAAGACTATTGATCTGCATCTGCTGATGTATTGAGCGATGGGCTCGATACTTCTTCAATTTACATCCCCCTGCTTGCTGTTATTTAGATCACTCTGCTTGCTGTTATTTACATCACCCGGACTGTTGCTATTTACATCACCCGGCTTGCCGATATTTACATCACCCGTCCTGCTGTTATTTACATCACCCGGACTGTTGCTATTTACATCACCCGGCTTGCCGATATTTACATCACCCGTCCTGCTGTTATTTACATCACCCTGATTGCTGTTATTTACATGACCGTGCTTGCTGTCATTTACATCACCCTGCCTGCTGTTATTTACAACACCCTGCCTGCTGTTATTTACAACACCCTGCCTGCTGTTATATACATCACCTGGCCTGCTGTTATATACATCACCTGGCCTGCTGTTATTTACATGACCCGTCCTGCTGTTACTTACATCCCCCTGCTTGCTGTTATTTAGATCACTCTGCTTGCTGTTATTTACATCGCCCTGCCTGCTGTTATTTACATCACCTGGTCTGCGATATTTACATCACCCGGCCTGCGATATTTACATCACCCGTCCTGATGTTATTTACATCACCCTGATTGCTGCTATTTACATGACCGTGCCTGCTGTTATTTACATCGGCCTGCCTGCTGTTATTTACATCACCTGGTCTGCGATATTTACATCACCCGGCCTGCCGATATTTACATCACTCGACCTGATGTTATTTACATAACCCGGCCTGCTGTTTTTTACATCACCCAGCCTGCTGTTTTTTACATTACTCAGCCTGCTGATATTTACATTACCCGTCCTGCTGTTATTTAAATCAACCTGCTTGCTGTTATTTCCATCATCCTGCTTGCTGTTATTTACATCACCCTACTTGCTGTTATTTCCATCACCCTGCTTGCTGTTATTTCCATCACCCTGCCTGCTGTTTTTTACATCACCCTGCCTGCTGTTATTTCCATCACCCTGCTTGCTGTTTTTTACATCACCCGGCCTGCTGTTTTTTACATTACTCGGCCTGCTGATATTTACATCACCCGTCCTGCTGTTATTTAAATCAACCTGCTTGCTGTTATTTCCATCATCCTGCTTGCTGTTATTTACATCACCCTGCCTGCTGTTATTTCCATCACCCTGCTTGCTGTTTTTTACATCACCCGGCCTGCTGTTTTTTACATTACTCGGCCTGCTGATATTTCCATCACCCGTCCTGCTGTTATTTAAATCAACCTGCTTGCTGTTATTTCCATCATCCTGCTTGCTGTTATTTACATCACCCTGCCTGCTGTTATTTCCATCACCCTGCTTGCTGTTATTTCCATCACCCTGCCTGCTGTTTTTTACATCACCCTGCCTGCTGTTATTTCCATCACCCTGCTTGCTGTTTTTTACATCACCCGGCCTGCTGTTTTTTACATTACTCGGCCTGCTGATATTTACATCACCCGTCCTGCTGTTATTTAAATCAACCTGCTTGCTGTTATTTCCATCATACTGCTTGCTGTTATTTACATCACCCTGCCTGCTGTTATTTCCATCACCCTGCTTGCTGTTTTTTACATCACCCGGCCTGCTGTTTTTTACATTACTCGGCCTGCTGATATTTACATCACCCGTCCTGCTGTTATTTAAATCAACCTGCTTGCTGTTATTTCCATCATCCTGCTTGCTGTTATTTACATCACCCTGCCTGCTGTTATTTCCATCACCCTGCTTGCTGTTATTTCCATCACCCTGCCTGCTGTTTTTTACATCACCCTGCCTGCTGTTATTTCCATCACCCTGCTTGCTGTTTTTTACATCACCCGGCCTGCTGTTTTTTACATTACTCGGCCTGCTGATATTTACATCACCCGTCCTGCTGTTATTTAAATCAACCTGCTTGCTGTTATTTCCATCATCCTGCTTGCTGTTATTTACATCACCCTGCCTGCTGTTATTTCCATCACCCTGCTTGCTGTTATTTCCATCACCCTGCCTGCTGTTTTTTACATCACCCTGCCTGCTGTTATTTCCATCACCCTGCTTGCTGTTTTTTACATCACCCGGCCTGCTGTTTTTTACATTACTCGGCCTGCTGATATTTACATCACCCGTCCTGCTGTTATTTAAATCAACCTGCTTGCTGTTATTTCCATCATCCTGCTTGCAGTTATTTACATCACCCTGCCTGCTGTTATTTCCATCACCCTGCTTGCTGTTATTTCCATCACCCTGCCTGCTGTTTTTTACATCACCCTGCCTGCTGTTATTTCCATCACCCTGCTTGCTGTTTTTTACATCACCCGGCCTGCTGTTTTTTACATTACTCGGCCTGCTGATATTTACATCACCCGTCCTGCTGTTATTTAAATCAACCTGCTTGCTGTTATTTCCATCATCCTGCTTGCTGTTATTTACATCACCCTGCCTGCTGTTATTTCCATCACCCTGCTTGCTGTTTTTTACATCACCCGGCCTGCTGTTTTTTACATTACTCGGCCTGCTGATATTTACATCACCCGTCCTGCTGTTATTTAAATCAACCTGCTTGCTGTTATTTGCATCATCCTGCTTGCTGTTATTTACATCACCCTACCTGCTGTTATTTACATCACCCTGCTTGCTGTTATTTACATCACCCTGCCTGTTTACATCACCCGCCCTGCTGTTTTTTACATTACTCGGCCTGCTGATATTTACATCACCCGTCCTGCTGTTATTTAAATCAACCTGCTTGCTGTTATTTCCATCATCCTGCTTGCTGTTATTTACATCACCCTGCCTGCTGTAGACTCCTCTGAAATTTTTCATTCGTGAAGTTCCCAGAAAATGGACTGTGAACCAATTCATCCTGATTTTTAAAAATTCAACTCAACAACCATCCTTAAAAAGCAATCGCAAAGTCCATATGACGTGCTTAACGAAAAGTAGTGGAATAATTTTTCTTCACTTCATTTTTGGAACTGAAGCTAATTTTTTTTATCTTTCCCCTAAAAAATGTTTTTTTCCACGAAATATTTTCCAAAATATAATAGTTTTTTCTTTTGCTCTTAAGTTACTATTAACAACGTGTTAAGCATAATTTTGATCTATTGCATACCTCCTTTAAAAAAATGCATACATCTTAGTTTGTTTAGCAAATGAAATTACCTTTATTGATTGTAATTAATCAATTAGTAAAATATTTTTTGCACTAATTTTGTTTTTAATAAGCGTAAACAATTTTTTTCATAAAAATGTCTCTCTCCTTTATGTGTATTATTCATGAAAACTATACCCACTCCTGGGCAACCCACAATGACCAGTGCACTTTCATTTTTGGCCATTTCTTCAAAAAATATTGGATAAATGTTTATTATTTTATATCTCACATAACTTATCACCCCTCACATTCCATTACACAATTTGTAACCGCTCCTTTTATGCTTTATTTATTTCATCACAGTTGACTGACCTCCATATAGTTTGAAATGGTTGCTTGAATTAAATAAATAGATATTAAATAATTGTTTTAAGCAGCTATTATAATTAAATAGTTATTAAAATAACTATTTAGTAATTTCAATCATGATATTATTTTTTTCTCTGTACATTTTTGGAAATTCTTAATAGGCTCTAATATTTTGAAATTTGTAAATATATTTTACTGATTTTGAATTTTTATTAATGACCTTGAATTCAGTAAATCTATCATTGCAATTTCAATGAGTAAATAGTAAAATCGCAAAGTAATCTTTCGGTTTCGACATTGGTAAAAAGAATTTAAGAAATTAAAAAAAACAGTATTACATTTTAGTTGACTGGTTAGTGACACGAAATAAAGCTTTTTTATTGTAGCCTATATATGAGCTCCAGTGGCTCAGTAGCTTCACACCGCTTCCCGTAAGCTCAGCAAAATGAAGCATCATTTGCCGCGGGCTGTGGTTGGGAGGGTGACCACGGTGTACTCTCCTTCACTGGGTTGCTGGGACTCCGTGGGTTGGGGACGTGTACACGTTCATCTGTGACGTCCAAAGTCCTTCCTCTGGTGTGGCGTGGATGTAAAAAGGAGTGTGCTGCCAGCTGAGGCCTCGTCACCTGACCGTGGTTCAAAATGACTAGGCATTGATGATGGGTGAGTATTCCAAACCCGTTAACCTAAATGTACAGTCCGTGTCCCGCCCACACCGCTATGTATGTAACCTATTTATTGAGCTGTGATACGTGTAATTATGATTTCTTCCATAAATAAAGTGTTTATTAATTGTTAATGAATTTTACAAAATATATAATGTTGGTAAAAGCGCATTTCTTACAGCTCAAGTACATCATTCCTTTTCATTGATAATAATTTCTACACTTAAATATATCCAATTTTAAGATTGCAAGATTTAAAATTTAAGACAAAGAAAAAAACTATTTAAAAAAATCCAAATTAATTAATTACAGTATTAGGCTTAATTTCATGTGTTACAATTGTTCATTCTAAACACATTTTTTGAATAAAAATTCATACTTCACGATTTGAATAAAAATTCATACTTCAGATAATGATGCAAAAAATTTTAAGAAAATGAATGTTATCATTTTAAAATACTAATTCACCTACAGATTATAGTAGACCATGGTCTATGACGTTTCGATTCCTTAGCAAACTATCTAGTGATTTAGGATTCCAATTATTGAGTTTAAAAATCTTAAGTTCTATTCAATTTCATCCATCTATATATCTTTCTCTCTTATTCTTTGACCATGAGATTTATTTTTAAATTTTCGCATTGGTTATCATCCATTCTTTTTTTCCAAATCATCTAAATTTTTTTGATTTATGCATAATTTTTTATAATTCTTTTTTAATAGTTTTTAAGTTTCATATTTGTATTATTTCTTTCAAATATCAGATTATTTGATTGGTTCAAAAATTACTCATAATATTTAATGTTACTAAAATTTTTTGTGTGTATAGATTAAAGTTCAAATATCTGATGAGTTAAATAAAGGTTGGTTTGATCATGATTCTATATGCTTTGTTTTCTGTTTTGTCGTTTTAGAGATGAATACATTTTTTTACTTCAAAATACCTACGATTACCAGCATTATATTTTTATTTGATTTCTAGTATTTTATTTTCTGTGCTCTGACATCATTATTTTCTAATATAAATGAACCAAAATATTGAAAGTCTCTTATCCTTTCACACTTTACCTTGTGTTTTATTTGCCTTGTGTTCAATGTCTGCATCAGTTCTTTTAAGACCAATAAGTATTTAGTCATTTTAAATGGATTTCTAATCCAAAATCAATAGCTTCTCTGATCAACTTATTATATGTTTCAATCAAGGTTCTTTTGCCATTAAAAGTTTTCTCAAGTGATCGTCATCGGCAAAAACCAAAATTTGCGAAAACCTTTTGGTACAGTACCACGTTTACTTTATAATATATTGAGTATATAACATTTTCAAAGCATAAAAGATGATGAAAACACATTATTCACCTCGTTATTTAATAATAATTAGGTAAACAATGCCTTAGTCTTTGAAGCGTAATATAAGAAAATAATCATTATGTTATTACAAGTAGGATGATGAAATCTGGTTTTACAAAATTTTAAAATAATTTTTCACATAACTAAGAATTTCTCATCACGTTAGAAAAACAAAATAATATATAAGTTAATTTATTTTCTTATTTTAGGAAATTTTTATGTTAATAAATAAAATAGAGCAAAGAAGATTTGGGGTTTACTTAACTTGAGCACATTTAACCTGTGCGTTTTGTAAACATGTCTAAATATTACGTTAAACATTATTTTATAAATATATATATGATCCATATTAATTATTGAAAAATTTCTTGTATGTATCACACGTTAGTAACGATATGAAGAACCATTAAAATATTATAATGATTTTTAAAATGATTAAAATTGTTAATTATAAGAAGAATATTCGGCTAAAATTAAAAACAATGATTAGAAAAACAAATTGGTAGCCACAGAATTAATTTGAAAATGTCACCATGAAGTATTTTATGTTGATTTATAATATATAGTTAGAATATATGTGGGGATAATTTAAACCATGTATTAAAAAACTCAGATTGTAAAGGTGTTTTTAATCGTTAAAATTGAATAAAGCTGTTTAATAAAAATATAACATTTATAAACAAAAATCATTTTTTTTTGTTTATTTAGCACTTTAAAGTTATTTGTTAAATAAAATAGAAAATGCAAAATATGCAATTAATTACTGTTTCATATAGTACATAAAACATTATTTTGCATGTTTTAATATTCTAAAAATTGCTTTCAAAAATTTTTTATTGCATTCTGATAAAGTATTATTCAGCTTCAGGTCTTAAAATCTCTTTAAAATATATCGTAAATAACATATTAATTAATTATTATAAATTAAGCTATTGAAGAAACCAAGTGCATGAATTTAGAATTTTGTTTCGCTAAAATAAAAAAAATCACTAATTTTAATATAAATTCTATCTGCCTAATATTTTTAAAATTAATATTTTATTTTTTGTTTTAAGTATTGAAAATTGATTTAGCAAAAAGTAAACTATTACTCCTTTTCCATTAAAAGTGCTTTGATTTAAATTGCTAAATAAAACTAAATTTTAAATATATTCCTAAATTTAACTAATTATTCCTGATAAATTTTGAAAATTGTAAGATAGAATAAGAAGCAGATTTTTTTGTGTATGTATTCTTTTTTCAAAAATATTCAAATCACATTCCATCTTTTGCTTTTAATACTTAAAAAGGAAGATTTTTGTTTCACGTTTAATTAAGTCAGACAATAAATTAAAAATGTATTTTAAATTGTATGAAATCTTGTGTTCATTTTTATACTTTAAAACAATAAGTTGAGTAATCTTGCAAAGCATATTTTGTATGAGAAACTTATCTAAACAATATAAATTTAAAAATTCATTTATTCTTGAAAATTTTAAAAGTATGTAATTTATTACTAGTTAATACTTTAAACTGATAGCGCTGTATGTTTACCAGACTTAGACTAATTAAAATAATAAAATAGATTAAACAGAAAATAATGTAATTTTCCCCCAAAATTTAATAATTTAGTTTGCTTTTGCTTTATCATCTGAAATTGTAATTAAAATAGAATTATCGCATTTTTCCAAAACATTAATCCCCACAAACACATTGATTCAGAAAATTAGGTTTAAAATTTATTCACTAAGATTAAATCAAGACGTTTTTAATTTTGGAAATGTTATTCCTGTCTTTCTATTATTTGAAATATACTTTTAATTTAAGATAAAATTACATTCCTAGACAATTCCTCAAGGTGAATAGATATAATAATGGTTTTATTATTTTTTTGTGAGATAATTCGAAGGAATTTGGTAATGAAATTCAGTATCATTACCAAATTCGTATGTCTAATGTTGCTTATCTATAAGAATTGGGAATAAGACATATTTCATCATGTAATATTGGTTTTCAATATTTATTTCCTTTATCTGATAACTGCACTATCTAATAAGTAATGCTGAAGCACATTTAAAATTGCATAAGATATACACAAATAATAATATAGGTTATAATAAGGTTATATATGTAATATTAGCTGCTATAATTTTATAAAACTTATATAAGCATATATTTGTCATAATTTTACATTTTTACTGAATCAGATAGTTTTTGGTTGGTATATTTATCTCAAACTGCAACGAAGCAAAGAAAGGTTTAGGAAAAAAGCGATGGAGTTTAATTTATTTTAATGAAAAATATATTAATTGTTTTATTTATAGCACTATTTACTGTATCGAGAACAGTAAATAGTACATATGGTTTATATATATATATAGTTTGATCCCAGCAGAGCCAGCACCCCTGGCACGAATGATTTTGGTTGGCGATAATTGTGGCTTGCGCCAATCTTGGTAACCCTTCTTTGATACATTAGATATGGTAAACTAAGCGATTTCTAGACTTTTTTTCTGGCTAGGCGCTTTTTCCCGTATATTGCCACGGGTGTGGTTTCTGATAAGATTTTACCTATATATATATATATATATATATATATATATATATATATATATATATATATATATATATATATATATATATATATATATATATATATATATATATATATATATACATGGTTCAATTTCAGCAGATTTTGAGAATAAATGTTTTTTTTAATTTCTGTTATTCTTTGAAGAGTGTATAAAATTTGAATATTTAATATTTATAAATAAATTGCTTCATTTTGTCTTTCTTATCTTTTTATTCAATTAAACACGCTTTTATATAAAAACATAAATTTTGAGGAACTAAAATCTTCCTGCATATGATTAGATGGCATCAAGCATACTCCATTAACAAGCTTGAAAACCAAAATTATACAAGGTGTAGTTTTAAGCACTTCTGATAACTTTAAAATATAATCGAATGTCGAAGTAAGTAACTAAGCGCGACATATTTATGTCGAATATAATAAAATTTTAGTATTTAAATACCGTCCAGGATAAAACGTGAGAAAAGAAAACAGTTTAACAGTTTAGTTTGTTTCATTCCTTTGATATACACTGCTCAAAACAATTAAAGGATATTGCGGTTTTAGGAGGATCTTGTGGCTGGGAAGCTTTTTGGCTGATTGATACGTGGTCGACAGACGTAGTAGGTTATATGAGAATAAATTAAACATGTTTGGCAGAAAAAATTGCATTTTATTGCGCATTTGTGTACAAAAGGAAAAAAACGCAATTTGTGCATATGAGAAAAAAAGAATAAGAAAAGGTGTTGCCTTCAAAGGAAGTCATTTTCAGTAGGGGGTATGGTTTCCACGGACGGCCAGTAACGTTGAATACCTTGGAGGCATGGAGTTAATGAGGCTATTAATCACGAGTCGGGGTATTCTGTCCCACTCTTTCAGAAGAGCTCTTTCCAGTTCTTGGAGAGTTTGTGGGGGTGGTTGGTAGCCATCAACTCGTCTTCCTAGAGCGTCCCAAACGTGTTCTATTGGATTCATGTCTGGAGAACACGCTGGCCATTCCATTCGTACGATTCCTTCCTTTAAAAGGAAATCCTCTACCAGGATGACACGATGTGACCTGCTGTTATCGTCCATTAAAATGAAGTCATCTCCGATTGCTGCAGCTTAAGGGACTACAATAGGTCTGAGGATCTCATCCCTATATCGGCGACCAGTCAGAGGTCCATCTCTAATGATATAAAGGTCTGTGCGCCCGTCAATGGAGATGCCACCATACACCAACACTCCCTACCGCCAAATCTGACACTTTCGTGCACGAATGCTGGATTATTCATACTGCCACGGTCCCTCCAGATGAAAATACGCCTATTATCAGGATGAACAGAAAAACGGGACTCGTCAGAAAAAAACATTGCTCCATTCATTTCTCCTCTAGTTCACATGCTCTGTTGCCCACTCCCTGCGGTCGCGACGATCCATTGATGTTAGTTTAAAACATACGATTGGTCGGCGAGCATACAGACCTACACCATGGAGCCGGTTTCGGACTGTCTGAGTTGAAACCGTGGTGTCTGTATCCGAGCGAAGGTGTTGTTGGAGAAGAGTAGCATTCATATTTCGGTGTCTCCGAACCGTAAACATTAAATAACGATCTTCTTTGGGCGTTGTTGCCCATCTACGACCTTGCCCTGGTCTTCGGCCTGCATTTCCAGTCTCCAAAAAACGGTTCTAGATCCTGGACATCACACTTTGTAACACTCCAATGGCTTGCGCTACTCCGGCTTGAGTTTGGCCCCCTTCTAACCTACCAACAACTCTCCAAGCTTCTGAATCGGTTAAATGACTTCGCTGAGACATCGTACTCATCGAAACAAAGCTGTCACTAAATACCGATCATCCTTGTATTCATTGTCTTTTATTCAGTTGAAAGTCAACTTTCATTCACTGCCGCTGAAGAGACGTTTTTGACGTCGAATTCAAAATTAGCAGATTCCACAGTTTGAAAATCAGAAAAATTTTCATTTGTGATTACCTTTTTCCATTTTCAGCATAAATAAATTTCGCTTTTATCTTTATTTTATGTAAAGCTTACAATATCCTTTAATTGTTTTGAGCAGTGTAGTTCACTCTACCGCAATAAGTTTCAAACTGGAGTGCAAGTGTCCAAAAAAGAAAGTTGGGAAATTAAACTTGAAATAGAAGAAAAATCAGGTTTTAACATCAATGGAGACTTTAATTGTATATATTATAAGTCATATTCATTAAATTTTCGAAAGGACTACAACTTAGAGATTTAGGGCAATAAATATTAAGAAAGACGGAAACAAAAATGAATATGTTAGAAATAATAACAATAATATATTATTTTAACTGAGTGACATGAAAAATACAATTGTATAGGTTTCTATTTACCACTTTCTGACGTTTTCCTTTAATATAATTTTTAATTGCTTTCAGTATAAAAATAATGCACGTTGAAAAAATTCCAAGACAAAGTGGGGGAAAACATTTTGATGGCTCAGTGATTTTTATTTCTTAAAAAAATCAAAATCTTTGCTCTATCTAAAATGAAAAAGTAACAAAAGCATGCCTGTCAAAAAGTGTTTATCACAACTTCAATAGAATCGATACCGGACAATATCAAGTGTCCATTACTCCTTTTCAAAATCAGTATCAAGTCTTTCTATAGCTTAAAAACGTTATCCTTATACTTATATTTTCTCACTTTATTTTATAATCTTCTATAAGTCCCTAAAATCTTAAGAAGAAAATTCAGGTAAGTCGACAATTTTCTCTTTTTATTCTTATCTAGATGTAGCGCTCTTAGAATTTCACAAAGAAGATTATGGAATATTTTCAAAATAACAGTGCATTCAGGGTATTCCATACATTTAACGTCTCGTGAGATTTTGATTATGGCTAAAACTTCATTTAGTTAAATATTTTCAAAAAATGAAAATTTTTTCAGAAAGCATAATATAATTATAAGCTTACATTTAATTCGTTTTTTGAAATTAATTAAGTTTTATGGGTTGTTTATAAAATAAATGACAATTAGTTTAACTGTATTTTCACAAGTCGGAAGGTTATTCACTTCATTAAAATTGTGTTGTCCATTTTAATACAATGAGTAAGAATGAGAGAAGATGATAAATTCAATATGTATGATATTTCTGTATAAATTTATTTTTCTTAATTTATCTATCGATTTTAGTCAGGAAAATATAAAACAAATAAATTAGATTCAAAGTTATTTCGATTTCACCAGCTACTTACAACTTAGTGACTAAACTGAAATAAATTTAATTGATAAACAGTTTTTATTATTAATGTATATTTTTATCTCTTAGTGCTAATTTAAAAACAAAGCAGATTTATTCCTAAAATTTTTGCTAATCCATACCACTTATTTTTTATATGAAATAATACCAAAAACTAAGAATCATTTATAGAAAACATGTAAGTATTAATTTATAATTTTGGAGCGAGTTCATAAACCAATTTTCCTTTTGTTGATATAATTGTAACTATAATTTTTAATAATTTAAGAGAAAATTTAGTTATTATGAGAGAAACTTCTTCTAAAAGTTACCTAAAACTTAGTTTTTATTTTTATAAATCAACATTTTTGTATCAGGTTCAAATAAAAATCTTAATTTTGCATCCCTTTGATTTAAAAATATTACGCGACTTTATCTGAAATCGTTAAAATAATCGCGTGTGGTAAGATACTATTCAACTTGCACAAACAATTTCTTACCACACACACACACTTATATCTATCTATCTATATCTATTTATCTATCTATCTATCTATCTATCAATTATTCAATTGAAAGTTGCGTTGCTGTCAGAATATGGAATTCCATCTCTATATGGGGACATTTTATTATCAGTTTCTTTATATTCCTTTGGATTTAACAATTGTTTTTAGATTTCTTTTTCACAAATTTTTATTTTTTCGGAAACTATAATAATAACTAAACTAATAAAAAATAACTAAACAAATAACATGTTACGAAATTTAGTTCAAAATAAAAAAATAAATAAAAATAAACAAATTTTCAAAAGCATACATTATATTAAATAGTAAATTTAACGAGAAAAATGAATTGCAGGGAGAAAATTTAATATATAATTTAATGTGTATTATATGTATTGAGGAAGCCCGATGGCTTAGTGGCAGCGTTTCACGCTCTCATGACACAGGTCCAAGGTTCGATCCTCGGGCTGAGTCAAGGTTGACTCAGCCTTTCATCCCTTCCGTGGGACGATTAACTGAGTACCAAGCATGCTTGGGAACTAAACACTGGGGGTCTTACGTTAGGCTGACCACCTAACTGGGACATATGCTTCGCACCCCAGGGCCCTCGGTCATGAAAACAGTTATGGGCACTTTAGGCCTTGGCCACATGGGCTGTCGTGCCATGGAGTAGAGTTTATATATATTGAGGATGTTTTCATTATTATCAAAAAGAAAGTTTGATTTTTCAATGAGAAAAGAAAGTTTTGTTTTGAAAAGCTTTGTAGTTTGTCTGATAACTTTCTTTCATTCTTTTCTATACTTATTATCTTCAAATCTGCTCCTTAAACTCAGAACTCTCTTAGAAAGAATATGAAAATTTATTTCTTCAGATTCTCAAAAGCCTTTTTCCCTTCATTAGAAATATGGTCAAAAGAACAAATGATAAATGTTATCTACAAAAAAAATGAAATAAGAATATTTATGCAATTATTGATGGATTACATTATTTCTTTCTTAACAAGAAAAAGTTAAAATTGCGCAATCCAAAAAGTATGTTAAAAAAATTAAGGATTTTATACAAGACAAAAAAAAAAATAAATAAATTAAATATATTAAAAAATTAAAAAGTTTATTTAATATTTTATAAACAAAAAATTAATATGTTTAGTTTTTATCTAAGCCATCGTATTGCTAATTATTTTCCCCTTTCTAGCTTTTTCTGAGTATAAAATTTTGAAAGCTCTATTTCTTCAATTCTCAAACCACATAAAGTGTTAGAAACTTAAAACCAATGAAGTCACCAAGAAATCTTTGATGTACCTATGATAAATTAAGGTACAGAGTAAATTCATGGTTAATTGATGCAGGAAATAATCAATTTTTTTTATCAAATTGATATATTTGCTTATAATTAAGGATTTCAATTTATTATTTTTCTAGCTTAACGCTTTCTTAAACACAGATATTTGTATTTAATAACTATGCAATTGTCGCTCAACTGGAAGTAGATAAAGCGTTGTTTTCACCAATCACAAGCAATTGCGAAAGAGAAACAAAAAATTTTTATGTAAAAATATTAATATTTTCCTATGCATTTCCTATCAGAATCACTTATTAATGGTGACTACACCTAATATAAAATATTTTAATGAGATACAGATGAATACAGGAACAAAATTCTGATTTCGTAGTGAAACTTATTGCGGAATTTAAGGAAGAAAAATTAGATCTTTTACTATGTTGTATATTTGTTTATATTCTCTACATTTATGTATTTTCATTTTAACATACTATTTTTTATTAACGATTTTATTATCATCAACATTCGATAAAACTATTTTATTTTCATCCAACATTAGTTGCATTAACGAATTGTGTAAGCATTTATTGCAAGTCAAGATGAATTTATAATAAAATCATCCTGTTGAAAAGTATTTACAGATTTAAACAGAATCTTGGAAATGAAATTTAAGAGCTTTTGTTAAAATTATTTTATAAGGTATACTAAAATTTTTATTCTCTCTCATGATAGTAAAACAATCAAATAATGTTAAATTTAAGTATATATCAATAATCCATGTTACACAATGGTTTATCAATGATTATTGGTGAAAATAATATACAAACTTTATATCTCTCTGATAGCTATTATTTTTTAAAATTATATCCAACGTAACAGATATCAGAAATCTAATCTGGTATTTTAAAACGGGTAAATAATATAGGTTTTGAAAACCTATTTTTGTGAAAATTGCTTTTTAAAAAATTAAACAGGTAGATTTTCGTTGTATATTTATACTGTCATTTCTTTAGAAAATATATTTTACATACCAATATATTTAATATAATTCAAACAAATTAAAGGAATAAATTTGGAAGTTATTAATTAAAAATTTCAATTCCTCAAAAATACTTCTATTTAATTCATTGTTAAAAAAAATGAAATTCTTTCAAAAATACTTCAGTTAGTTATTTTAAAAATGGTGAATTAATAAAGTTTTATTGAATAGGTAGATATAACTGTTTTACTATACAAGAAAAAAATTACAAATATTTGATAAAACAAAGAAAAATATTTCTTTTAATTTAAATAATGATATTCAGTCTTTTAACAATAATCTAAAACCCACTTTCAGAAAGATGTATCATAACTGTCAGCATTATTAAAGACCTATGAAACAAATTCTTTTTCACTTTTATCTTTCGAAAAAATCATTTCCTTAAAAATTTACTATGGGCAAAGCAAAAAGAATTACGTTTTGGCACATAAAATGAGAAATTTCAATATTAAAGGGTTGGGAAACATAATTCTTTCGGTAATTTATCATTTGTCCGATTCCAGTAATCCTAAAACCGAATAATATTGAATTAATTTTAACTCGTTTAACTACCCAAATCTCTTCATCTTACAATATCATTTACAAAAATATCAAATGAAATTAATGAAAACTGTAGAAACTTCATATTGTGATTACTAGTTATGCTGAAATCTGAACAACAGATATTCTATGAGAACAAGAACCAAATTTCTGCTATTAAAATGTTTGCGTGGGCGACATGGCGGCAAAATTTTGATTCAATTCGAGAAGCAGTGGAAAGACATCCGCTCTTTCGCTGTCATTAATCCTCCTCCCTTCTTGATGAGCACTCTAGGAAACATAGTACATGCTCCAGTGCTACAGTTTCCTCTTCCAATGACGCTCATCCTTCAACATCAAAACCCTTCCTCTCCAGTCCCTTTTGCCTTTTCTTGAGTGGCTTCTTAATGAGGGAACTCTAAACTTCAGCGTAGAAAATGGCTTAATACGCTTTCAATAGAGTCTCTTAACTCTGCAAGTTTTTTAATTCCAATGAGGTTCAGAACAGATATCGTTGAAGGAATTATAATAAAAGGACCCCAACATGTTATTAAACGAGAACTAACTTATTAATCATCGAAGTTTCTTTAAAAATCATTATTTCATTCGCCAATGAATACGTGTTTGTTTGTGAGAAATTTTGAAATGACTTATACAAGAAATAATTTTAAAGTTTATTTTATGTAGAATAGAAACCTAATCTAAAACTTCAAAGCCATAAGGATTACGACTTTTTTTAATTTCTCTGAGATCTTTAAGCCGTTTTCTTTATACATTAAGTTCATTAAATGAAGAATGAAAGGCGTAATTTATCGGGCAATCTTTGAAATACATAGATACAAACCACCTGTGTGGTGACAGATCTATAGATAATTGTTTTATATCGTTCAACATTGTAATGAATAAATTTTAAGTAAATCATCAAATTTAAATTTCATTCCTTAAGTGATATACAAACCACCTGTGTGTGTGACAGATCTATAGATAATTGTTTTATATCGTTCAACATTGTAATGAATAAATTTTAAGTAAATCATCAAATTTAAATTTCATTCCTTAAGTGATAAGTTTTTGTAATTGGATTTTCTTTATTTTCATTTATTCGTTTCTCCTATATTTTTGTTTAATGTTTTAGAGCATTGATGTATCACATAATTTCTTAATATATATATATATATATATATATATATATATATATATATATATATATATATCATATATATATATATATATATATATATATATATATATATATATATATATATATATATATATATATATATATATATATATATATATATATATATATATATATAGATAGATAGATAGATAGATAGATAGATAGATAGATAGATAGTTATACAGGGTGATCATTTTTAAAGTGACAGTGTTTGAAGCGTCCTGTAACGCGATCTAATAGCCAAAATGACACGAAATTTAGTCTAATCAAGACATGGGAAAAAAGTTTTCGTGAAAAAATTTTTAGTACCAAAAGTTACTGCTTGGGCGTTTTGCGGCGATGCTGTAGTTTACACTAAAGAGAATTAGCATAAAACGTGGGTATCAAAGAAAAATGCAAATGTCTTGGGATGACAGTGCCAGTAATAGCGGCTGTAAAAGCAAGTAATAAACAGCTTCCACAAGTAATCTCAGCTGAAGTAAACGAGCTCCATACCTCTCATGTTACTGGAACGTGCGCTTATGTTAGTAGAGTATTAAATTTGTCTATTCTAAAGGACAATAACAAAGACAGCGCGGAATATTCCTCGTGATATGTTACGCACGGCTGTGGAAAACGTTGTTTACAGAATGCACGGTGTTATATCAGAGGACGGTGCTCACATTCAATGTGGTATAATTCCTCACAGGGGAAGTTAATGTAGCAAATAAAGATTGATAATTTAACTGTACGATTGTATGTGTTAGTATTTTTGTTTTCTCACATTTTATACATTGTAAAACGACACAAAATGGGCCAGCGGTGATTTTTGGTACCAAAATTTTTTACACGACGAATCCTTTTTCCCAAGTTTTGATTAGTCTAAATACCAAGTTTGGTGCCATTTCGGCGGATCACAAATTGAAATGTAGCATAACATTAAGCGAAGCATGAGGCCTAGTAGGATAAAATATTGTTGCCACACTGTTCAGACATTAGAATAAAGAATATTTATTGTTCTGGAAAGTACAAAAGCTGTGAAACATCTGAAAGAAAAAAGAAATGTTCATTTAATGCTGCATACGGAAAAAGGGAACAATGCATCTAAAAGTCAGCAACCACCTTGAAGAAAGGTATCATGTATCATGAAGAAAGGTACGGGATATGTAAACTGTGGAGTGTGATGCAACATTCCACACGTCGTATCATACTTTAAACAACATTATCCAGCAGTTGTCGAGGCAATTTATCCCATTCCTCTGGAAGTGCATGGATGAAGGTGTTCATGTTTGTCGGAGGATAGTTTCGATCAGCAACTTGCCTCACCAAAGCATCTCACACATTTTCAATGGGGCTTAGATCTGGAGAACGGGATGGCAATACGAGGCGTTGAATACCCTCGCTGTCTAGACAATCCTGAACAGCGAGTGTTCGATGACATGTTGCTTGTCGTCCATAAAAACAAATTTATCACCGACAGCATCACGGAAAAGACGGACATGAGAAAGTAGAATTTCATTAATGTATCGTTGGCCCGTCATAGTCCCATTCGCAACCACATGTAGGGGCGTGCGGCCATTGATCATGATATCGACCCATACCATGACACTGCATGTTGGATATCGGTCCTTTTCCTGGATATTTCCTGGACGATAAGCAGTACCACTCTCGCGCCAGATCAATTGGCGTCTACAATTTGATGATTGACTGAACCTACTCTCATCTGAGAATAGAACGCATGCCCAGTCCCGTTCAGTCCAATTGCGATGCTCACGACACCATTGCAAACGGGCAGCACGGTGCTGTCTGGTCAATGGGACACACACAACAGGTTTGTGGGCGTATAGTCCTCCTCCCCTCAAATGTCTGGCAACAGTTTTTCGGGAGATCTGCTTTCCTGAAGCAGCAAGAAACTGATTTGCCCCCTACTGAGCTGTGGTGCACCTGTTCCTTTTTGCTGATAGGACGATATATCTGTCTTCTGCAAGCGTCGTACTTCTAACACGACCTCTCCCGTGCCGCCTACTACACATTCCAGTAGTTTTAATTGACTTCCACAGCCGTGAAACAACGCTGTGAGCGATGTCGAACTCCCTGGCAACATCTGTTATTTTTCGCCCATCTTCGATCTTTCCAATAATTCGGCCATGCCTAAAATCATCTAAGTGATGTCGGGAAGACATGCCAAAAATTTCAAGTTTAAGTGACTTTTACCGTGGTTCAAAGACACTTTACATATGCCTCGAATTTTACATCAGTATCGTCGACCAAAATTTAGTACAATACAAATCCGCAGAAACATCATTTTGCAAAGACGATCCATTGTAGAATAAAATCCCCTTCTTTTTACATTAACTGATTTATTTTTAAGTTAACTTTGAAATTTTTTAAATTGACATCAGTTTAAGTGCATTTTATTCATTTTAATGAAAAAGTAAGTTTGTACTAAAGAATCTATAACAAGATATACTTACTTTCAATGCAAGTCAAATTTTAATTTGTTTTAAGCAATAAAAGACGAAACATAGAATACGAAAATTTTTCTTCTTGTTAATATTATTATTGAAATAAATTTTATAACTTAAAAGATTCTCCAATCAATATTTTAAAGAAAATTTCTAATTTTTAGTAAAATTTCTCTTAGCTAATATAAAATAACTGATGATAAGATGTATGATTATCTGAAAATTTGAAGTACATGTGAGGTATAAAATGTGATAAAATAACCAATAATTACATATGAGATTAAGATTACTTTATTTATTGAAAATAAATCTAGAATAAAATTTAATTTAGTTAATTTTCAAATGTTTAATTATACACTTAAGCAGAAATATCCTAAAGAATTTAATAAATTTTTAATTTAATGCAAATTTAAAACACATATTTTAATGATTTTTTCATCTCTATATTAACCAAAAATTTTATCACTCATTCCAGCGGATTAGCGCTTTATATACTAAATAAATAAATTTATAGATTGACATCATTTGTACCCAGTTACACTATATTTTCTATTTTTCCAATCTTTACTTTCGGATCAGATGTCCAATATTATCCAGATTTCCTTCATTATTATTAATAAATATTTTCCAGTATTAAAATATTTTCTTAGAAGATAATCATGAATCATCTATCTTTAACAAACAAAATTTTATCTCTAATGAAAAATCTAGACTAGATTCAATCTTGCAAATTCCACCCACACACCACTGGTACTTTGGAACATCTCCTGGAAGTCTTCTGAAAATAAAATGTGACCGAAAATCTCAAATTTCCTTGGGCAGATTCTCAAGTTGACAATCTAAAGTGTTTATCGTTTGAACGTAGTACAAAAAATTATCCCAATTGTTAAAAATACCGTGACCATCCACCCTCACCGAAGCATATTGCTTCGGACATTCCCGGGAGGATTTATCCTCAGATCCCCTGCTAGTCATTGATTTTCTAACTATCAACAATTTATTCGAGTTGATATGACAAATGTCAGATCTTTAAAGAGGATAATCCAACAACCACAACAATAAACTTTATTTTTTGGTGTACAATTTCATAGTGGTATGCTAATGTTATTTTCAATACAATGAAAACGGTTAATTTATTTGCCTTTTCATGATAAATTTTCACTTGCGAGTTATATTTTTAATATGATAACTTAGTTTCTATCAATGTAATTTAAGGAATATGATGATCGCCTATACTTGCGACTCGGATTAATGATTTTAAAAAAAAAAATATATATGTGAGTCGTGGTAGCCTAGTGGTTAGGGTATCAATTTTCTCCCCGGAAGGGCGGGGTTCGATTCCCAATGCCGCCCAAGACCAACCGTGTACATACGACATACGTGCTCGTTAAATCTGTATAATCGAAAGTTCGGTGGTCGGGGTCATTGAGCAGTTACCATGGGTGCAATGGTCTGGAGAAATTTACTCCACCTTCAGATCAATGCCAAAATTGAGATATTAGTTACTCTGGTGCTGCCATCTATCGGGGAATTTAAAGAGCAAAAGTCGTGCTTTCACCTTCATGGTCTTCTGATTAAACAAAAGACGCTCCCAATCGCTGCAATCTGTGGAATCGAAAGTTCGGTGGTCGATCACTAAGCACTTACCATGGTGTAATGGTCTGGAGAAAATCCCCTCCTTTCAAATCAGTGTCAAAATTGAGGGATGGATCCTCTGGTGATGCCATCTATCGGAGGAGATTAGATCAAAGTCGTACTTTCATCTTCGTGGTGCTCTGGTTAAAGCAAAAGACGCTCTCTATTGATTTAAATTCCATAGACAACGACATAACGAGCTTGGCTTGTCCAAGTGTCATAAGTAACAACGAAAAATAATTTTATCTTTATCATATTTTAGATGCTAAATACATAGTTGTGCAATCAAGTACCATAGACACTAATACCATGATGATGGTTTTAGTAGTTAATTTTAGAATTCCTCTTTTCATGTTTGAAGTATTTGGCCTCTTTTAACACAACCTGATGGAGAAACCGAATGGTTAGTGATCTTGCATTCGGTTCAGCAGTTAATGAGTATGATTCCTATATCTAGCGTCTTCATATCTAGTATATATGTTTATGAAGTTTGGAATCGGCTTTAAGCAATAAATCTCGATCTAATTAGATTTCTATGAAAAAAATGAATGTTTAGTAGCAAATAAGCTAAACATCTTATCTCAAAAATCTAGTGCTGGACCGATGGCTAAATAGTTTTGGTATTTAAGCTCTTATTTCATTACCTCATTATATTTGATAACCATCTTTGGCGTAGATGATAATGGTGTTTCGGAACCTAATTTGTATCATTTTCCGAAGTTGAATTAGTTCTCATATAAAAAGTATCAGTATAATAAACAAAACCATTATATCTAATCTTAATGAAACATATAGTATATGAATAAAAGTCATATGAATATTAAGCTTTCAGATTTAAATTATGTACAATTTTATAGGAATTTTGTGCATTTCAGTTACCATACTTAATAGTAATAACCTTAATAGTACGAAGAGCTAAGATGTTTAAAATGTAAGAAAAATGTTATTTTTATAATTGAAGTTTAGTTTAAGCATTAAAATTTTAATGCCTTAAGGTCCAATGGTGCTGTAACTAAATTTAAAGTATTTAATGGAAAAAAAACTAACTTTCCTTAAAACGATTTAAAATACAAGACAAATTTTTGCATTATTTCACCTAATATTATTGTAAATTTAACTAAGAGAAGGAAAAACAAAAAATACCGACAGTTATCACATATATTAAATATGCCAATTTACAGCATAATTGGGTCGTATTTTCCTTAATGAAGACAATATTTGCCATTAATAATTTCCTCATTTTTTTCACAGTGTTTAATTTGACTAGAGTTATTTTAGAAATTCTCATGCGAGAAACATTTATTTCAATTAAAAAAAACCATTCATTTTATTTAAATCTAATCAAAACTACACATCGTTAAATGGAATAAAAACTTTAAGATTGCTTATCAGTTTAATTAGTCATTTCAAATAAATCTTCCGAGAACTTACATCCATTAAAAATATTATAACGCATTGAATGAGAATTTTTTATTTTATTAAGTATTAATCTACAAAATATTTATTATTTTATGAAAAGCATAAAATTTGTTTTATCACTAATTAATTTTCTCAAAGAATAAAGACCTATCTCATTAAATATTAAATCTTATTAGAATTTTCATTTTCTTTTAAATAACAAATTGCATAACTTCCAACAGCGAAAGTTTTTTAACAAATGCATGTAATTATTAGGTATATAGTTAAAAGTATTAAAAGATATATTATCTCTCTTCAAGATTTAAAATAAGTAATTTCTTAATAGTTAAAATTTTAGCTAAAACAATTAAACTCGTATTTCCCTAATTGTAATACTTACAATTGTATTCCATTGAGTAATTAAAGAAATAGATAAATGCATTTCTCTCACATGAAATTATTGTTTTTTGTATTTTTTCCTAATATGTTATTTAAAACTTAAATGTTATTTTTTAAAAATAATTACAATAAGCTGTTTTAAATGATCTAATTTGGGCCATGGTAGCCTAGTGATTAGGGTATCAGCCTTCCATCCGGAAGGGTGGGGTTCGATTCCCAATGCCGCCAAAGACCCACCGAGTACATGCGATATACGTGCTCGTTAAATCTGTGGAATCGAAAGTCCTGTGGTCGGTAATTGAGCAGTTACCATGGGTGCAATGATCTGGAGAAATTTACTCCACCTTCAGATCAATGCCAAAATTGAGGAGTAGATCCTCTGGTGCTGCCATCTATCGGAGGATTTGAAGAGCATAGTCGAACTTTTACCTTCATTGTGCTCTCATTAAAAAACGAAAGGCGCTTCCGATTGACTTAAATTCGCATATATGTGTGTACTGAGGAAATCGGACTCCAAACCAAAATATGGCTCAGTTGAAAAAGTGGAGCAGCACACCCTATAATGCCAGTCTAGTTAGCACAAGGCAAAAGCATCATTGATTTTAATAGCCGCCCAACTTGTCTACTGGTCAGCGTGCCTGACTGCGGATAAGGAGGTCCTGGGAACTATTTTATCGATTCCACAAAATATTTTTCATAATATTGTTTTACTTGTGTAACATATTTTCGATTGGGATTCTCATTTATTAAACTAAATTATTTCTATATAATTCAATTCCACTGACAGCTTTTTCTTTATGCTGTATTAACTATGTCTTTACTGTGTGCTATATTTGAGTATCTCTTAAGATTTAAATTTATGAAACACTGTAATAAAGAGTATTTGCCAAAATAATGATTTTAATAATTTATCTTCACGAAACTGGAACTGTGGTAGCCTTGTAGTTAGGGCATTGGCCCTCCATCCAGAAGTGCGGGATTCAATTCCCAATGCCTCCAAAGAGCTATCGAGTACATGCGATGTAATTTCTTGTTAAATCTGTAGAATTGAAAGTCCAGTGGTCGGTCGTTTAGCAGTTCCCATGGGTGCAATGGTCTTGAGAGATTTACTCCCCCTTCACATCAATGCCAAAATTGAGGGAGTAGATTCTCTGGTGGCGCCATCTATCGGAGGATTTGAGGAGCAAAAATCGTAATTTCACCTTCATGGTGCTCTGATTAAACGAAAGACGCTCCGAATTGACTTAAACTCGCATAGCCAAGGCGTAGCGATCTTGGCTTGTCCAAGTGTCATTAGTAACAACAACAAATCTTAAGAACTAAAAAGAATATTTTTACGGCATAATACTTAAAATTTCCGGCATTCTATAATATTAAATATGTGTTACTAACCATTAATGTTTTTTATGGAAACACTTCACAATGATGGAATTCTTACCCTTTCCCTTGATTTTTAAAAATGTTGTAATATCAGTAAATAATAATAAAACAAATTACATAAAATAATTTATAACATGCGTGAAATATAAATTAAAAATTCAATTATATTTCATTAATTCCTTATTCACAAAATCTCTTAACCATTAAAAACTCGCCAAAAATAACTTCTAGTATTCTTATATACTAATAAAAGTATAAATGCTGTTTTTTTACAGAGCCAGTCTGATCTTAGAATTTAATCCATCTTACGTTACAAGAAGCGAAGGTGATGGCAACTTACACATTGGAGCAGCCAATGGGTGGGCCATCTTTGCTCAGAAAGTGTAGGTATAGAGAAACACATACAGAAAAAGGAGCATACATACCGGAAGCAGGATTCGAACCCTACTTCTTCGACATTACGAACGCTAACCACTCCACTATCGGTCGGCCAATCAAAGTAATTTAAGCAAGAGAGTATTTTAGTAATATAGTAACTTGAATTGTATTTATTAACTTATAATTTTAATACACCATTGTAAATCTATATTAATAGCATGTAAACAGAATGAAAAAATACAAAATGTTATAAAGAATATTTTTATGATTTATTTTATCTTGCTATACATTTTTACTTTCATCTTGTTAATAAACTATCTATCAATAAGTAATTGGAAATCAAGAGATGAAAAGGAAAATCATATTTTTTTCGACTAAATAATCGTGCCACCCAACTTGTCTAGTAGTCAGCGTACCTGACTGCGGACAAGGAGGTCCTGGGTTCAAATCCTGGTTTGGGCATGGATGTGCTTTCTCTCTCTATCTATCCTGTCTTTGTCCTTTCCTTGTAGGAATAAGGTGTGAATGGTTGCCTACCCTATAAACGGGTCCCTATGGCATATGTGTTCTGAGGAAGTCGGACTCCACACCAAAATATGGTTCAGTTGGAAAAGTGGAGCAGCGCACCCCATGTTGCCAGATTAGCTGGCACACGACAACAACAACATGAAAATGCTATCACTCCTACATGTTTTTGTAACTTTTCCCGCTTTAATCGACATGAGTTTAAACCACTTCGTAAATCAAGAATGTTGATGATATTGCTCTAGTGCATGAGTTCCCAAACTTTTTTTTTTATCGTGGACCACTTTCAAAGTCTAACTATTTTCGGTAGGCTGCTACATTTTTACTGTATTTCCAAAATTACTAAAAAATATCACCTTAAATTGGAGGTGTTAAGAAGAAAAAAAGTAGCACATTTTCTTGTGTCATATTTATTAAAATACTTGTGGTTATCCAAAATTATAAACATTTATTACTACAAACAATCATCAATTGACAAAAAATCAACAATCAACTCTGAAATATAAATCAACAGTAAAAATGTGTCATATTTTTAATGAGACGGATGTACTTGATGAATTGACAACAAATTTAAAATTAACTAATGAAATGCCTTAAATTATTATATTAGGTTGGAGAGTAAGTTCGTAGCGTTTTTGCCAGACTTTTATTTAAACAAAAAACAATAACTATATCAATAAGTTAATCAATTATACATTCGCCGTTGTTGTTTACAAACTCTTCCCACATTTCAATCAATTTGTTGATGCCGTTCCGCCTGGTTTGGTGTTAAAGAAGTTGTTGAGCCAATTTTTAAGGACTTCTTTGTTATCGAAGGTAACGTCCGTCATATGGTTTAACAAGGAGCGGAAAAGATGGTAATCGGTCGATGCAAGGTCCAGAGAATACGGCGGATGCTGAAGGACCTCCCATTCGAGCTGTTGGAGTGCGGCTTTGAAGATTTGTGCAACGTGGGGCCTAGCGTTGTCGTGAAGGAGTATGGTTTGACCTTTTCAGTCAAATAACCTCATTCACGTGGTGTAGCTGAATGATGTTATTCAATAATTAATATAAAAGGTTAAATATATGAGGTTAAATCAATAATTAATATAAAATATAATAAATTAAGTTTTTTCTTAATGCCTCAGTTTACACCTCTCTCATAGCTAGTAGATTTCAAGTTTAGCTGGCAAAGGCAAACTCTGAATTAGGTACGTGGAAGTATTCTAGTACAACAACATCCTCTCTCACTACCCATTCGGAAGCCAATCAATGGAGAAAAAGGGGATACTTCAAAATCAATATCGTCAAATGACAGTGGTTTAAAACTATTAGGTTTGAGAATAATTTCGTAACGTTTTTACCAAAGACTTTTATTTAAACAAAAAACAATAATTTAATCAATTATACATTCTTCGTTGCTGTTTACAACCTCTTCCCACCTCTCGATCAATTTGTTGATGCCGTTCCGCCAAAAATACACCTGATCTGGTCTCAAAGAAGTTGTTGAACCTGTTTTTAAGAACCTCTTTGTTATCGAAAGTAACGCCCTTCATATGGCTAGACAAGGAGCGGAAAAGATGGTAATTGGTCGATGCAAGGTCCGATGAATAAGGCGGATGCTGAAGAACCTCCCGATCGAGCTCTTGGAATGCGGCTTTGACGACTTGTGCAGCATGGGGCCTGACGTTATAGTGAAGGATTATTGTTTGACCATGTCGATCAGATTTTTTCAGTCGAATAGCCTCATCCACGCGGTGTAACTGGGCAATATAGAGCTCCTTGTTTACTGTGGCATTCATTCGAGCATTTCCCAATGCACCAAGAGGTCCTTAAAAACTGGCACATCAACTGATTTGACAAAAGACCAGGTGATTTTTGGTGGAACGGCATAAACAAATGGGTCGAGAAGTGGGAGGTGGTTGTAAATAGCAACGGCGAATATATAATTGATTAACTTATTGATATAATTATTGATTTTTGTTTAAATAAAAGTCTTTGGTAGAAAGGATACGAACTTATTCCCCAACCTAATAGTATTCAATGACAGTTTTAAAGTGAATGTGAAATATAAAACAAATATAAATTGAATTTGTTTTCAAAATATAATGAATTTTAGCTTCCACGCTTTTCAAAATTGTATTTTATAATGTCTGAAAAAAATTTGGTAACTGAATTTAGGCAACATAAAACACATAGGATATGTTTGGACTGCATATAATACCAAAAGATTTTAAATTAGAAATGTTTAAAAACTAAATACCTGATTTTAGACACCAAATGCTGTTCTACGTATTTGGTGAATCAAGTTTAAAGTGTCATTACATTGATTCATGCATGATAGTTGATAAATTGTCCATTCCACTGATTTTAGTGTTTGATACCTATAAGTAAAACACTGATGTCTGAGTTTAATTGTTTTACCACCTCAATATGGCATTCTCTTTTAATGACTGAAATTTTCTCACCTTCCACCATAGACTCACTATTTATAAATGAATTAAGTGAATGTTAGTACTTTTGTAAACCAATCACTTTGAATGCTTGTTGTAAGGTGGTTACAGTAAGAAATGGCGCCGATGAGCTGGACGTATGCCTAAATCATGTCCAGGTGACAAATGCTTAATTCTTTTTTGGCCCTATTCATTACTTTTCGTATTAATCTAGTTACAAAGAAGGACCAAAAGAAAATATAAAATGAAATCCAATTAAAATTTCAAACTTAATGTACAGAATCTTTTGCGTTTATTGGAATCACTTTCTGGTCTGTTTATTTGTGAAAACTTAATTAACAACTATCAAATGTGGAGAGAATTTCACAACTAAACGCTTTTCACTTAATGTTAAATATCCTTTCGATATTGCGAAGAAGATAGAAGTTAGCTCCCTATTATGTTAACTTGACAAATGTTGTCAATAGTCAAAACATTGCTAAAACGTGAGAAACCACATATAGACACCGAATACATAATATGCAGTTTTATGAACGTGTTTAAAAAGCTATATAAAGATTTTAAGAACAAAGCGGATTTTGTAAAAAAAAGTAAGAGTTACCTTTGTCTACTGAAACAGCGAAAAATAGAAAAGTCAAAATATATTCGAATGTATCAAACAGCAAGTCAAAATCTTAATTTTCTTTATCAAGAGCACTTTAAAATTCTTATAATCAATGATATAGTGTAAGCTCTCGTTTTTTATAAGAACTTTTTTTATTTACAGGTATCAAAGCAGAACTTTTTACCACTCTTACACGGGAAGAAGATATAGTAAATTCTTTTATTGGATACATTAAAAGACATCCTTCTGGCGAAGGAAAGTTCTGAAAAATCTTTACCACTTACTAATTCACTGACATACCTTAGATTGTATTCCATTAGAAGACATGCTGACAGGTAAATTTGATTCATTCCTCGGAGTCATCCCTGGTATCAAGCTAATTGTCCTGGAAGATCTTTTGCTATTGGTTGTGATAGATATGTTCAGATATATTCTGAAGAACCTTTACCAAATACCAATTCACTGACATACCTTGAATTGTATTCCATTAGAAGACATGCTGACAGGTAAATTTGACTCATTCCTCCAAGTCAATCCTGGCATCAAGCTAATTGTCCTGGAAGATCTCTTGCTATTGGTTGTGATAGATATGTTCAGATATATTCTGCTATATGCGAGGCTCTTGCCCTCCCTAGATTAACTTCTTTAGGCATCATCCATACAAGAGAGTTACACCTAGACTCCATTAAAGGGTTGTCGGACTTTATTAATAAACTGGGTGACCCGAGTAACTGGAACTAGGAAACATTGGATTTGGAGTTAATGGTACAAAATGCTGATTAAAGCAGAGGTGCCAATGACATATAAACCCAACTTTAAGATGAAGAAGCTAGAATGCCTGTATGCTTTAGCTGTGAAGGTCCTGAAGAACATTTACCAAATACTAATTCACTGACATACCTTGAATTGTATTCCATTAGAAGAGATGCTGACAAGCGAATTTAAATAATTCCCCCGAGTCATCCCTAGTATCAAGCTGGTTGTCCTGGAAGATCTCTTGTTGCTGGTTTTGATACATATATGTTCAGACTACACTTTCCCGTTTCTTCAGTGGCCACCTGAATGGACTTACTTTCGAGAGAAGTCTCACAATAAATCCAAAGTGTCCTAAATGCCAAAATGAACCGACATCACCGGCATATATTCTTGAGTCACTGGAGTTGTCTCTTGAGGACTTATACATGATTCCTATGCTTGTTTTTGATTTTCTGAAAGCGAATGGACTCGTGGAGCTCGTCTAGTATACTCCTAGATCTTGAAACTAATTTCTTAGACATGGTAATTAGTAACAAGGACACCCTATTGTACTTGATATAATTGTCTTTCTTGCAAAATGAGTCTAAAATTATGATACACGTAAAAATGCGTTTATTGCTATTTTTGAAATAAAAAGTTAATCACGGTATATTTATTTACCTTTGCAGATTCACACATTGTGAGTAGAAATCACATATTGAAGAAGCACATATTGTGAGTAGGAAAAATTTTAATAGCTATGGAATTCGTAATAAAGATTATCAACTGCATTATACTTAAACTTCTTACTCATCAACAGTTTGAAGAATTTTTTGATGAAATAGAAATTGAACAATCAGATCTTCTGCTGCTTTAAAAAGAACATTATTTATCAAGAAGAAACATTTTGAAAATACTTTTGCATCCTTATTAACAGAAATTAAAACTTTTCTCATTAAAAAATATATTTATTATCCACAACTAATTAATGATGAATGAATACAAAAACTTTTTTTTTGCCTTATCACCATGGCCAATCTAAATGAGTTTACTCTCATGAACTACAGGAGAAAAATACAATTCCTTAGGTGTCTGAAGAACTGTTTTTGCTTGAAAAGAAATTATTCTTCTTTGTTCTAGATTTTGAAAGAGAAGTCTCGATTTATTCTGTACGCATGTAGAAATATTGGTAAGAAAATAATTCAGATATTATTTATTTTTTCAAAACAATGTATAATGTAAGTAAAATTCTCATTAGCAGGTTTTAGAAATTAAGAAACAACAAAGCAACGTTTTAACATCTATTATAAAATTTCCTAATCTACAGTAACAATTACATTCTTCTCTTACTAATGTTCATATTGCAAATTTGTCATGTTTACACAAGAAATTTGAAGTCTAATAGCTTAATATAATATTAAGAACAAAGAAAAATGGTTCTTCAAATGTTAACGTTTGATCGCTGATATTAAAACATGGATAAAAAACAAATGTGAGCTTCGTTCGCAGCACAAGCAATCTAACTTGAAAAACCTGAAAAAGAAATATATATTGTTCTTTTTAACAATGGGAATGGTATTGCTGACTTAAGTAACAAGTGACTTATGTTCAACTAGAAAAAACTAGTGTTTGTTGCCCGTTCTTTATTCGATTCTGCATGAACAATAATTTTCAAGCGTGAACTGTATTAAAAAATAAATTGATAAGTGATTTCAATGATGAGAGTTTGGAACCATGCTCAAAACTAAAACAAACAAACCTAATTATGCAAATTTTCTAAGGAGGCGCAAGGCCATTATTTACATTAATGTCTGTTCACCCTTACCATGATTTACTGTTTTGGATACCTTATAATTTTATTTCAAAAATAAATGTTATAATTCAAGTTTTATTAAACATATCTGTATAGCCTAGAACAATATACCTAACTGTATAATTTATATAAAAAAATATAACTTACAAGAGAGATTTCAACGATCCAAACACCTGTGTCTCAGTTGCCATGGCATTTTGAAAAGTTATCCTCAGTGACTCCCAGATTGCTCTGTTGGCTATCGTTTCAGATAAGGATCCCATAACAATGTATTGGATATCTGAAGAACTTGGCATTATACTCGAGAAAACTGTAATCCTCCAGTGGGTCCCCATGCACTGTGGAGTTCCAGGTAATTAAAAAGCCGACTTCCTGGATAAAAAGGGTGCCCTGATCACTCAGAACATTTCTTGTCCTATGTTTTTCCATATTATAAAACTCTTATTGAAAGATCTATCAAAATGTGAGCTCAGGAAGAACCCTATCATCGTATTTCTTATAAATATTGGAAAAAGGCTATCCCGAATTTGAGTAAAGGCTAAAAGCCTACAGTGGTCGCTGAATTTTGCCTTACAACTGGACATCATCTGTATAGTTTCAAAATTGATCCTTCTCTAATATGCACTCTATGCAGTTCTGGAGAGGTGATAAACTCCGCGCATGTTCTCCAATTTCCTGCTCTGCGTAAGTCTCTTCTCATTGAGAATTTTGGCGCAGCTTATCCTGTTTTGGACATTGCGTCATAAAACCCAACCAACCATCTCATTGAGTATTACTGGGAGGCAAGAGACAAGTTAAATTAAAGGACTCATCTGATTTTTTTGTTTGTTGTAATTCTATGTTTTTCAATCTTTACTCTTATCTTATTTTGCTGGAACTGTTCATAATATCCCATTAGAAATAAAAAAGACAGATATCAGTCGTGTAATTGTTCATAACTGACTATACTGATAAATGAGTATGCCGACCATTGTGCTACGAAATATCAAAGTCATCCATTCGAAAGACAGGAGATGAGCCTTGTTAATCATAGTAAAACACCAGTTTTTAATATTGTAGGTTCCATTGAGGACTGTATCTGCCCAGAGTTAGTAAAGTCAGTTGACTAGACTTAGTGCTTCAAATGTCATAAAGAGTAACACGACCATGATAAAAGAGTAGATGGACTTTTTAACGGATTACATTAGCCACCATAATATTTTATGTTGTTCTTAAAGCTCCAATCCCATTTATTCCAGAACGTCTTTTACTGTTCCTTTCCTATTTGAAAGATCAGTTCATGGGTTAGCTAGGTCTGTCCATATTACAACAGTCATAACACATCTTTGCAACTAAATAGAACTACTTTTGCTACCATTACTTTTCACTGGACCAAAGTATATTTTTGTAATTAAGTTCACCGGAAATATCACCGATAGATTAGCCATATCTATGAAAACTGATGATTATACCCTTCCTGAATTCCAAGCCTTATGTTTTCCATTCCCTAGAGTTAGAACAACACACTTCAGGGTGAAAGGAATTACCAGCGAAAAATGTTTAACTTTCAAAAATAGAAACTGAATTCCAAAAATCAATCCGAGGGTTAACATTTCTAATTAAAACACTTGATAACCGAATAGTACATTGTGTCATTACGGCAGATTAACGTGTTTAATAATATGGTTCTTAAGTAAAATTCTAAATCTTTTAGTAAAATATTCAAATATTGTATAAAACATTTTCTTAAGCGCTAAGCACTCAAGTATGAAATAATTTCTTTTTTAAAGTACACAGGTATAAAAATTTATTTTAAAATCTAGTTTATAAATTATCAAAAATAGAATAGAAAACAGTCTACAAAATATAAAAAGTGTGAAAATTGAGAATAGACTTCTTTAGAATAACTATGAAATCACACACATTTCAAAATAATGATGCATTTAAATATTGTGAAAAAATGGAAAAGATATTTAAAATAGTAATTCGATTTTTTTAAAGATATTATTACAAAATGGCGCTTTTCTGTTTATCAATATCACTTGCACATATATTTAATTAAAACTTATGCATATATATATTATACAGAAATATTTTTTAAAAAAAATAATAATGTTAGCAAGTAAACTTTTAAATCTTGAAGTGAAATACTGAAATATGATCAATAAAGTTTCTTACAAAATATTCAGTATATGGAAGTAAACCAATTATTTTAAGATAAAATTTGTCTTTTTTTGCATGTAAAAGTAACTCTTTATATTTGTAGTGAAAAATAGTTAATATTTTGAAATGGAATAGGCTAGCATTAAAGAGTATGCAAATAGGAAGATCTGAAATATAGAATTTATTTAATTAAAAAATTAATACAAAAATATATTTAGATATTTCTTTATTTGTTAAAAAATTAATGCATTTAAGCAAACTTACAAAGGTAAGCATAAATATTACTGATTAGTTTTCCGTTTTAAAATAACTGATTATTATCAAATTTAAAACAAGAATTCAGATATTTAAAACTAAAAATGTAATAAATTCATAAATCTATGTTTGCTTATTATTGTTATATATATATTGTGTATGTCAAAGAGAATTGTGAAAAATCACAATTTAACATTAAAGGAAAACAAAACTGTTAAAGTTCCCAACACAAACATTTTATGGCTTTAATATAATCACTAATACACAGCATCAAAAATTATTTAGAATGTTTAAATCCAATATAAAATTTGACTTTAGTACCTAGTTATTATTCATTTCATTTTTACTCATCTATCCTATACGAACTTCTTCCATAATCTCCATCAAATACTTCAAAGCCTTAGAAAAAGAACTTCGCGTAGGTTGACAATTTTATTTTTATCCTCAAATATGATTATCTAATATTTTTCATTTCTTCAGAAAGAAGACTGAAGAATATTTCCAGGAAAAGATGATTTTTTTATTGTGACATTTTTAGTATCTACAGATATTTCAATGGTTTTTCTATTGAAAAATTTATCTGATAAAATATCCATAGAATACAAAAATGTGTTTTAAAATAAAAATAAGTAATGGTATCCAATTATTAAATTTGTGACATTCTGATGATATTCAGAATGTTTTACAAACATATGTAATTGGTGTATTTCTCCACACATTTTTCAGTAAAATATTCAAATGATTGAAAAAATCATCTTTCAAAATATAAAATTGAATATATAATTTTTAATAATTATAAACTTTGGTTAAGTTATCTTTTTATAAGGCGATTATAAATTTGCATAACAGAAACTAAAGCAATAGTTTTGCAGATTAGTTTTTTTATTGTAAAATACTTGTATTTTATATGTCATTAGTTTTTTAATAATATCATGCATATCTAATAAGGCTTGCATCAGCAAATACGTATAACCAACTTCCAAGTATGCTCATTAGAAATGCACTGCTTAAAATTTATCAAGCTTATGTTAGTTTTATTAGATACAGAATACACAGAAATTATTATATATAATTATCTAATATGTTTATTCTTACCCACATGACATCAAAATAAGAAAGAAATATCTTAATATTGGAAGACGATTATCAGCGAAGTAATAAGCAATTCAATTCTGTCTATATTAATTAAGCTTTACATCTAATGACCTGAAAAAATAAACCCACGATATTAAAGCACAAGTTGCATTACAGTATTGCCGCCCACCTGTCGAGCGAAACCTATTGGGACAACTCAGGGGGCATTTGCGCCTCTCTCAAGCTCAGACAAGCATGCAGAGATTCTACAAATCAATCATCAGCTCGCCCAAATAAATGTTAAAATTGAAGAAATCAGATAACTACAACAGACAACAAAATCCCTCGTTAGCAATAATAACAGTTTGCAAAACTCAATAACACCATCCTACAGTGAGATTCTTAAACGAAGAAGCGAAAAAGAATTAAATACATCCATAATCATCAAACCTGCAAAAAAGGAATCCCTAACCTCCCTTAAAGCAAATCTTCAAAATATCAAGAGCAGCATTTGTCCTAGGAAGGTCATCTGCAGTAAAAAGGTGGCTAAAGTACAATGTAACTCAGCAGAGTCCAAAGAAATAATTAAAAGTCAACTTAAAGAAAGTAAATTCAACATACTAGATCCATCACCACCAAACAAAAAATTAATACTTCTAAATACCCCAAACTCAATTAACGAAGATAATATTTCTTCTATCATCCTCGCAAATTATCCGAATTTGGACAAAAGTGCAACAATCAAAATAATAGAAATAAAATCACATCGTTCTAACGAGAAACTACAACACTTAGCTATAGAAACCAACAAAATTCTAGCACAAATTCTAACAACACAGAAGCATATTCACTTTGGCTTTCAGACAACCTACGTCCGCCAATATAGACCAATTATACGTTGTTATAACTGCCAGGACTTCGGCCATCTTAGTAAGTCTTGCAACTCAAAAAGAGATTGCGGTAGATGCGGATATGGCCATTCTGAAAGCGAAAGCTCTGCAGACTATGCAGATTGTATTAACTGTTACATAGCCAACAAACAAGGAGCAATCTTTGATTCAATTCACGAAGCCTATTCTCCACATTTCCCCACTTACAGATCACTACTCTACCCAGCAGACCACTGAAATAACTCTTTCTAGTAAGGTCCTACTCCGTCTCTCACAAATAACACTAGCTTTTACACCTCCAAGATATTTACCACTAATAATTAATGGATTCAAAATCAATTAAACATTTTAAACTAGTTCAAATAAATCTCCAAAGACGCCGCTCAGCGACAGCCCAATTAATTCACTTCAACTCTGAAAATGATATTGATATAGCGTTTATTCAAGAGCCCTATACAAAATCAAAAGAACTACGAGGAAGTCCATTGAGTTGGAAACTTTACTACGAAACAAACCCTGATCAAGCTCCAAGAGCAGCAATTATTCTCAAATCATCACTTAATCCTTTGATCATTCTAAAACACAGAGATGTCGTAATAATACGCTTAGACACTGAACCAGAACCAACTATATTTTGTAGTGTATATTTTTCGCCAGCGGAGAATATAAATAGAAGTCTAGACTTACTAAAACATCATTTACACCCTTACAAGAATCTTCCAATATTAATTTCTGGAGATTTTAATGTGCAAAATGTGCTTTGGGGCTATCCCAATAACAATAATAGAGGTCTAATAGAAGACTTTCTAGCGGAGCAGCAACTTTTTCTTATCAATGTTTAACCCTCAAACCCAACCTTCATTGGACCTAATGGTCAAGGTTGTCCAGACTTAACTCTTACCAATCACCGAGCATATCACTGGATTCAAAATTGGGCAGTAAGCGATGAAAAGTCATGCTCCGATCAAGCTTACATCCCATTTGTAATCAACAAAGCGCAAACCATCTTCTTCAACAAAAGATATAAAACAATTAATAATATCCAAAAATTTTAAAAAGCTTAAACTCCAATATTCAACCAATAGAGCCACTTCTAAATTCTTGCAAAACTGTAATACATCTAGATAAAGTAATTAACGAACTAATATCGGTGCTTCAGAATTCAGCTGAACAAAGCTTCAAAATTCGACAACCATAGCAAATAAATAAACTGAATTGGTGGAATAAAAATGTAAAAAACCTCAAAAGTAAGACCAAAACTCTTAGGAGACTCCTAAAATCAAGTGAAATTGAAGAGGAAAGAAAGAAATTAAGTACTTTACATAAACAAAGCTTGGCTTTTTACAAAAAGGAAATTTTTAAAAGCAAAACTCAATAGCTGGAAAAAATTCTGCACAGAACACACAGAACCATACAGCATTCTACAGAAACTTGCCACTAATAAACGTTTTCATCCAACAAAATTCCAAGCACTGAATACATTGCAACCCCGAAACGAAGATACGCCATCTGTTTTACAAAACCTCCTGCAATCTGCATTTCCATCCGATGATCCAGCCACAGACACCCCAACGCATTCAAATATCAGGAACTCCAATTTCTCATTTTCTAGACCAGAAGACCCTCCCTTCATCCGTTTTGAACTTGAACATACAATCAAGCACTTAAATATTTCTAAAGCGCCAGGATTGGATGGCTTGGACAATCAAATAATGAAATTACTTTATCTTACGGCGACAAATCTCCTCTTGCAATATCTAAATAAATGCCTAAAACTTACTTACTTTCCCAAACATTTCAAAAAATGTAACGTGATATTTTTTCTGAAAAAGAATAAAAAACCAGGGGATGCTACATCTTATAGACCAATCTGCTTACTTCCTGCCTTGGGAAAAATTTTAGAGCGATTAATATTAAACAGACTAAAGCATTATGTATTCAAAAATAATATCATTCATCCAAATGAGTTTGGTTTTATAACGAATAAGTCTACAGAACATGCCCTACAATCAATCGTAACAAGGACCAAAACCTCTACTCAGCATTATTAAGCTTAGACATCTCTCAGGCCTTCGATTCCCTGTGGTGGCCGGGATTAAAGAAAACACTTACAACCATTCAAGCCCCAGCCAATATTGTCAAAATACTTATCAGCTTCTTAAGCGACCGGGAATTTTACACGTCTTATGACGGAGGCTACGTGTTCTGTAAGCAGTCAAGAGGATGTCCCCAGGGTTCTGTAGGTGGACCTCTGCTGTGGAATTTATATTTTAACGCTATTCTCAATTATAATTGGCCGAACCACTCTACAGTAATAGCCTTCGCAGACGACACGATACTTATTGTTAATGGCTCAACCAAAGAAAATTTCAAACAAAACTGCAATCAGTCTATAGATATCTTTTTCAAATTAAGAGAAAATTTAAAATTAGAGATTTCTATCCCAAAAATCAAGGCTATGATAGTTAAAAAACACGATAAATCTATACGATCCAATCCAAAATTAACCCTACTAGGTAAAAGCCTAAAACATACAAAAGTATTGCCTCATCTAGGAGTCCAAATAGATAAGAATCTAAATTTCCTCGCTCATATCAGATTGCTTAAGCCAAAAGTTCTCCCCATCGCTCAAAACTTACGCTCAATGATTGGTTATAATTGGGGATTAAAGAGTAAATTTCTAAAAATAATATATAGCACCGTAATAGGAAAAATAATTTCATATGGTTCTTCAGCTTGGGCCTTGCCCTTAACCCTAAGGAAAAAACCCAACTGTCATCACTGCAAAGACACTTTGCCATTGTAATAACTAGGACATTCAAAACAACATCAACAGCTGCCGCAAACGTCTTGGCAGGTCTTCCACCCCTACATCTAACATTAAAAGCAACTGCAGTAAAGACAAAAATCCTACAATTATGCCAAGATGCAACTCTTGAAGACAACACCACCCTGCTCTTCTCTAACTATGAATATCCATACAATAAAGATGAATTACATCCGATTATCAGAAGCCATCAAACTAAAATTTTCAATCTGCCAAAAGCATCATCTAATCCAGTCATGATAACAACAAGATTTAATATTTATACCGACGGGTCTCATTTAGATAATCAGACAGGAACAGCATTTGTAGTTTTTGAAGACTCCAATCTACTGCATCAACATCTCATAAAACTACACAAGTATAATTAAGTCTTCCAGGCAGAAGCCCTAGCAATAAAAGAATCATTGCTTTATTCGATCCAGCATAAACTACAAAGTGTCACAATTTGGACAGACAGTTTATCTTCTCTGATGGCTTTAAATAACCCCTTACACAAATCCCCAATAATAAGATCTGCTCAAAATTTTCTTTTTCACAACCAGAATATGAACATCCAAATAAGTTGGTTAAGAGCACATACTGGAATCACGGGGAATGAGGCAGCTGATCAAGCAGCAAAACAAGCAGCAACCCATCTAACTCTTCCGTTGACACCTTTAAAGTGGTCCTGAGCCAGTCTGAAATCAAAAATTAAAAATTATATAGAGCAAAGCTGGCAATCTCTATGGAACAACTCACCAAATAGTCTTCATACAAGAAGACTAATACCAAAGGTTTCATCAGATGTGCTATATTCCAATCCCTATTTAAATTGTATCTTAACAAACCATGCGCCCTGCCCCAGCCACTTCCACAGAATTAACAAGTCCAGATCTCCATCTTGCATTTGTGGCCAAATTGGTACACTACTGCATTATATCCTACCAGCACTGGAGAGCAGCATATTTTACATCATTTGCATAATTCAGTAGAGTAGGCCTACCCTACTGAATTGATCCGAGCTGGCAGCCGTATGGTTAGCGCTCTTGCCTTCGGTTCAACAGTTCGCGGGTTCGAATCCCACCTTGGGCATGGATGTTTGTAGTGGTTCGGAATCCACTTTAAACCGTAAGTCCCGGTCTAATTAGCCCTCGTGTGCAAAAAATGACCGTTAAGCGACAAACAAACCAGGAAACCAACCTACTAAATTGAAATTTCTAATTGAAATTTGCAAATTTCAGGCAAAAATAATTATGGCTGAAATTTGCATAATTCTCTGGTCACTCTTTTTTGGTGTTGGTTTTTCAATGTCAGGCAGTATATTTAGCAAAAATGAAGGAAAAAAGATCTCTAAAAATAAGAGGAATAAAATATTTTCGAAAATAACACATAATAAATAATTGGTGGTAAATGGCACCATGTGGACATAAATTGAGAACTCAGGGAAAGTGCTCTCCTTATATATATATATATATATATATATATATATATATATATATATATATATATATATATATATATATATATATATATATATATATATATATGAATATTAACAAAAGAAAATAAAAAATTGAATATCAAAAAAATAATTTTTTAGAATTCAAAACAATAATTTTCCCAACCATGCATATGGTACTATTGTTGTTCAACACAAAAATATATCTTTCTTTTCTGTGTCGATTGGTTTAAAATAATATAATTTTAAAAATGTTTAATTATTGTTTAAAATCGGAACTTTTTCCATGCAATATTTTTTCACATTATCTTAAATGTTTGATAGTGTTTAAAGCGAAATTCTATTGCATATAGAAAATAAATGTGAAAATGTTTAACGATTGAAAGTATTTTCTTTCAAATTAATATTGTGGTACATTTGTTTTGCTCATCTTGAATAGTATCAAAGAAAAGTTGTAATCATTGTGTAAGCTAAATATTAATTTTCACGTTTATTATTTCCGCGTGACGAAATAATCAGAATAAAATATTTATATAGACATTATTTTATTAACCTTACAACAGGAAAGTTATCCAAAATTAAAAAAACACTTAAAATTTTCTGAATTGAAAATTTAAAAAAAGAATATAGGAAACAAATGCTTATAAATATAAAATAATAAAAAAAGAACAATTTTTCAAATTTATGTTTTATATAAGTTTTCGTTATGATTCTTTTATTTTACCATTATTTTTAACAGTCAATACTGTACTTGTTACTGTTAGCTAACTGTGATGATATAAAGATAATGTCGGTTAATGTGTAGGTCATATAATTTGAAAATTGTTCTAAGCTACACGGATATTCACAATGCCTGTCGATTTTTATATGGAGCAATTTTCTAAGTATAAGGCAAAGAATAAGACATTTTGATGCTTCCGCCATGGTAGGTGTCCTCGTGGCTTCTTTTTTCAAGGCAACAGTAGACGAGATCAAACTGCTCTTACCCGTTTCATTAGCAGTCGCTTGTCATCAATGACTTTTGTTGGAGGCATTAAACATTTCGAAATCTGCACGAAATGCTCTTCTGCACAAGCCTCCCCTGGTCACATTTTATCTGGTCTGGAACTTAGTAGGCAAGATCTATTCCAAGACAAGACACGGCAAGTTCCCTTTTAGTTCTCAATTTCTTCAGGGTGAATGAATTCATGGACCTGATTTAGCATTGGTGGTCACGGGGATAAGAAACAACAACACAATGCTGTTGGTGGCTTTTATTGGCTTCGGTAAGGAGAAATGTGAACATGGAAACGTATCGCAGTAACGTAACTCGACGCAAAGGTATCGAAGGTAACGAAAGTGCTGATGAACTTGCTAAACAAGGACCGTCTTTTGTTCCCATCGGTGCAGAACCTTTTGTGGGATCAATTTGAAGACTGCAAAAACCAATGTTCTTTGAGTGGAAAAACAGAAGATTTATGAAGCTTGGCTTAACACTGCTGGTCAAACCCACGCTAAAAGTAAGATCTGTGGATCATCAGCGAGGATTGCCTCTGAAGTTCTAAGATGCTCTAGGCAGAAGATACGTTTAATCGTAGGCTTCATAACTGGGCACTATTATTTCAGAAAACACCTCCATAAAATGGGACTGTTTCAGTAAGACCCTATCTGCAGGAAATGTCATATGCAAGAGGAAACGGACAAGCATAACTTTTACGAATGCAAGGCTCTTGTCTCTCTTCCCTAGATTAACTTCTTTAGGCATCATCCATACTAGAGAATTACACCTAGACTCCATTAAAGGGTTATCGGACTTTATTAATAAAGTGGGTGACCCGAGCAACTGGAACTAGGAAGCATTGGGTTTGGAGTTAACAGTACAAAATGCTGATAAAAGCAGAGGTGCCCAATGACATACAAACCCAACTCTCAGAAAAAGAAGAACGTAACTCTACAAAAGATTTTTTTTCATTTAATGAGTAACTTCCTTTCTTTTAATTTCCAGTGACAGCAAGCAATAAAAAATAATATCTGTATCTCGGAAATTATTCAAAAGAATTCTCCACTGAATAATTACATTTTATTTTTTGTGTCAAAATAGAGCGTATAAGATTTATTTATAAAGTGCAAAAATATAAAGCAGATATAGTTATAAAAACCCTAATTGCAAACTTAAAGGTAAAAATTGTTGTTAATCGGAACACATTCATCAGGATTAATATCGCTACGTTTGAAGCGATTTCTCCTTAAATTAAGGCCGTGGTCGCCTAGTGGTTAGAGTATCGGCCTTCCATCCGGAAGGGTGGGGTTCGATTCCCAATACCGCCAAAGACCCACCGAGTGCATGCGATATACGTGCTCGTTAAATCTGTGGAATCGAAAGTCCTGTGGTCGGGGTCATTGAGCAGTTACCATGGGTGCAATGGTCTTGAGAAATTTACTCCCCCTTTAGATCAATGCCAAAATTGAGGGATTAGTTCCTCTTGTGCTGCCATCTATCGGAGAATTTGAAGAGCAAAAGTCGTTCTTTCACCTTCATGGTGTTCTGATTAAATAAAAGACGCTCCCAATTGACTTAAATTCGCATTAGCCAAGACATAGCGAGCTTGGCTTGTCCAAGTGACATTAGTAACAATAACAATATTTATTTCCCCCAACTCTGTTTATCTTAACTATTCAGAAAGTGACTATTTTTGACCACTTTTAACTCTATTTGAGTATGCATTTTCTTTTTTAAATATATCTTCGAAATCTGATGACAAATTTTAGACTTCATTCTGCTCACTTAAGTAAAATTGCATAAAATACTAGCATACCCGTGATTGTTATGAATTTTAAAAGTTTTTTCCCCATTTAAATCTCATATTAACACTTAATATATTCTGTAATCTTTTGCGTTTACTATAATGTGAATAAAAGCATATAATGTAAAGGGTGCTCATAAAAATATACAATTGATAAATGTTCTCGAAGAAGAAAATGGCAGGGGTGTATTGTAAGTTTATAGATATACGATGATAAATGAATATAATAATTTTCTGATGTTTCAATAATATAAATATTTATTAAATTTAATTTTTCTTAAAATGTGCGTAAAAATAAAAGGATAGTACCTAAATAAAAATTGGCCAATTAAGTAAAAGTAAATTAAAATATCATATGCACTTATAATATTTAGGTTTATGCTTCAAAATTTGACAAAACGTGCATTTTTAGCAGCAAATATAAAAAGGCTTCTTATTAATGTTATTATAAATAAAACTGAATGAATTTTGCCTCATGTAACTTTATCGCTACACTAATAATCCTTTAACAAAGGTATTCCTTGTTTGTTTATAAATTGCACTTAATGTCAAAATGTCCTTTATAACAATGTGCCAAAGTAAGATATTAAATATCAATTATTATACCTTTCTCTTATTTAATTTTTACCCTCATTTATTAAAAAAAATATGGTGATGGATAGGTTTATATTGGTCATAGACTTTGATAATAGAACACAACAATGGACAGAAACATAAAAACTTTATTGTAATTCATCGTCAGAATCATACTGTACTCTGTAAGATAAATACAATTGCAAAAGTTTGGTAAAAAGGAATCGTATATTATTGTTAGTCTTCATGTCTCAAATAATCAAGACATCGAAACAGCATGTTTTGTAGAAAACTTTGAAAGATGAACCAATGGAATTACAATTAATATGATGAATGTTTCTCATGCTAAGAAAAACATACTAAATAAATGTTTCTGTACCAAAAATTATCTTATCTTACGTACTGAGAAAATATACAGCGTTGGCTTGGTTTGTTATTACGTCGTGCTCATTCTCGGAAGGTAGTGAGTTTGAATCTTGGCCGACCGAAGATCCGTCGTGTTCGGTAAAGGTGGCTGGGGCATCTTAAAACTGGGAGTAGTCGCAATGTCTTCCAAGTGAAATGATACCTCTGGGGTGGCGGGCCACGTATTGGGGTCTTCTGCTTGATCCCTGCTTCAAAATCACGAAGTCTCCAACCAGCTGGTTCTATCTAACTGGTAGAGCCCAGCTGAGGGCTAGCTACAGGGAAGCGGGCTTGTGCAACAAAAACACTGAGAAAATCAAACAATTCAAAAAAATATATAAAGAAGCAAAGAATTTAAAGAAATTTAAAAAACACTAAACATTGAATACCACAAAGAATTGAATAACTTAAAATCTCCGTAAAAAAACCAGTCACTATAGAGAGAATTTGAATTATTAAGCCGCTCAAATTGTCTAGTGGTCAGCGTGCCTGACTGCGGATAAGGAGGTCCTGGGTTCGAATCCCGGTTCGGGCAAGGATGTACTTTCTCTCTCTATCTATCCTGTCTTTGTCCTTTCCTTGTATGAATGAGTTGTGAATGTTGCCTACCCTATAAACGGGTACCTATGGCATGTGTGTAAAGCAAAGTCGTATTTTCACCTTCATGGTGCTCTGATTAAAACGAAAGACGCTTCCAACTGACTTAAATTCGCATAGCCAAGGCATAGCGAGCTTGGCTTGTCCAAGTGTCATTAGTAACAACAACAGAATTATACAGAAAATTTGATTTGTGTTTATAATTTATACCCGCAATTTCAATAAATTCAAAGTTATAAAATCCACTTCAGGAATTTAATACACATAGATTACTTAAAGCAGACAAATATGAAGAGTAGTTCTAAATTATCTTCATTATACTTCCTCAAAAATCTTCTGAAAATTTAAATTCAAAACCCCGAACTTTTACTTAAATAACATTTAATTATTCCAAATACGATTAATAAATAGGAATATCAATGGAATATTTGTTTCATGTTAAGTTAATCCTTTTTCGCGTACACATTGAGAAAACTGATAAATCGGTTTTATTTTTAACATTTATAAGTTGTATATATTTAAAGAGTTCACTTAAAAATGTACTTTGGACCAGTAATAATTGTTGAACTACGTTTTGAAATATCAATATACATTCTTTTCCATTTCTAGTAACACGATTTTTTCCATATTTTCAAGTCCCGATTTGAAGCATATTTTACATAACTAAGTCTTTATGAACGTCGATAGTGAAAAAAGTAGGTTTAAAGCCAATTCAAATAAAGTATTCGGAAAAAATTGAAATTTATTTATACGTAGATAATACTCTAAAAACATTTTGTACATTTTGTATAATTTATTGATTAAATTAAATATTATTTAATAATTAAATAAGAACAGGCTATTAAAAATAGCAAATAACCAGCTTGCTATTTTTAATTTTAATTTTTATAAGCAATTTGAAAAGTTTTTTTCAATATAACGACAAATGGCTCTTCCATTTAAAATTATAATGTTTGTTAAGTATTAAAAATTCAATTTAAAAAGACTGCTTAGTATTAATTTTATATTCTAAATTAAATATTCTCCTTAGATCCAGGATTGAGTACACTTTTGATAAAAAGTATATTTCATTAAATGTGCAATATATTTTTATATTTTTTATTTTAAGTGAGCTCTTCTTTTATCTACACAACACTTAACATATCTAATACTTTGCTTTCAATTTTAAAAAATGCAAAAATTTAAACATTTTAATTAAACTAAATATTGATATAAATATTTGTTTCGTTTCATAGAAAATATTAAAATCCATTTTAATTTACTTTATAATTAATTAATTAAATAAATACTTAATTGGAACTACTTTTATCAGAAAAAATATACAATGCGGATATTGCTAACAGATATTCTTTCCAACAATTAAAAACTTAATAAATTTTATAAATTATTCATTTTGAAAGGGTTTTATTATATTTTATTCTTATTAATTTTTAAAAGGTTGCATTATTTTTTCATGTTTACTTTATTTATAACAGTTAAAATTATTTAAATATATTGTTGTTGTCGTGTGTGCTAGCTAGGCTGGCAATATGGGGTGCGCTGCTCGACTTTTCCAACTGAACCCTATTTGGTGTGGAGTCCGACTTCCTCAGTACACACATGCCATAGGGACCCGTTTATAGGGTAGGAAGCCATTCACACCTCATTCATACAAGGAAAGGACAAAGACAGAATAGATAGAGAAAGTACATCCACGCCCAAACCGGGATTCGAATCCAGGACCTCCTTATCCGCAGTCAGGCACGCTGACCACCAGACAAGTTGGTCGGCATTTAAATACATTAAATTAAATATTTATATTCTTATTTTTTTGAGATAAAAGAAATTCAACAATTTCCTCATTTTTTTCTGTACAATATCAAATACCAATAACAGTTGTAATGATGTAATACTCTTAAAACTTAAATCTAAACAAAAACCTAAGTTTTCATTTTTGATAAATAAATTACCAAGGTTTTTAACTATATTTTACTGTGAAAGCATTTTTCTTTTTAATTGCTTCTTTTTTCTTAAATGTTAAAATTACCGATATAGCTATTTTAACAATATTTGATTGAATAACTATAAAATCTTGTATTTAATCCTGTAGCAAAGCCAAATATGTTTCGGTAAGAATCTCTGCTAATCTGTGTGATATTTCTAGATGTCAGGTTCAGAATAAATAATAAACGAAAAATATTGAATTTAGTTATTGAATTGAATTGTTCCGATTGTAATATCAATCACATTTCAAATCTTAAATTATGATTAATTTATCTTATAAAGCAACACAAAGGAAAATTGTTTCAAATTAATTCTAATGTAGTTTCTCATTTAATTTAAATCCAATGACGTAATTTTTGCACTAATATTTAATTCTTATCTGTGAATTGTAAACCTGTATGAATTTTGTACAGTTGAATTGATATGACCACCTTTCAAGAGCCCCAACAAACACCTTTCACAGAGCGGACTGCTGAGGGACGTAAAGGTCATGGATCAATTTAGGTTCTTGAAAGTGTTCACTGGGATATTGAGTCATACCGACTCTAGTGTCGTGGACAGCTGCACTAGATAGCGACTGTGAGGACGCACGCCGTGAACAACCCGATCGACATGGCCCCACAGATTCTCGATTGGGCTTCAGTCAGGTACCTTTGCTGGTCAGGGGAGACGGTAAACTCATCCTGATGCTTTCGAATCACGCATGTACACTGGAAATTGTATGACACTTCGCATTGTCTTGCTGATAGATGCCATCATCCTGAAGGAAAATGATATAGCGGTGTACATGAGTAGTAAGAACAGATGCGTGTTTGTATTGATCCATCAATCCTTCTACATTAATGAATGAGCCCAGAGAATGCCAGGAAAGTATTCCCCAGACCTTAATGCTCCCACCTGGATCATTCTAGCAATAGTTGCATGGTGTTTGCTTTCGGAAGTTTTATGCCTTTATACCCCAACGCCAATCTGCTCGATTGAGGATGATTCATCGGCAAACGCTACCTGTTGCCTCTCATTGGACGTCCATTTCCGATATACGCGTGCGAATTCCAGCCTTTGTCACCAATGAACAGAGAATTCAGCATAGGTGTAGGAATCAGGTGAGTGCTTCGGAGTCAACGCAAAATAGTTTGGAAGACACTGTTGATAGACGCTCCACTTATTTGGTATTTGGCCAACGGTAACAAGGCCTATTCGCCCTCAAGCGCATTTCCGCAGCCATTCTTCACCTTTGTCCTCATGGCATGGTTGCATGTTCAGTGTAATATTCAAAATCAAAAAATATTCGGAGAGAGCAATTCACAAAGGTAATCTATTTCTCTCAAAAAATGCATCATTAATTAAAATCCCAAAATACACGATAAATCCGGGAGTTTGAGGAAGAACAGAAAATAACGATTGCATTAAAGGATCAATTTCAATGAACTATTTACAAGAATTGCCCAAAAATAAAACAATAGACGACGGTAATTGAAAGAGAAAAACGGGAAAGAAAAGAGATTGAGTAATCTGATGTATTATGGTATCAAAAGTCACGCTCAGAAGCAGTTAGGAATCTTGGGATTAAATTATCTTCCGCGTTAAGTGAATTCATCTGCTGTCCCTACAGTAAAAAAGCAAGATATTACAGACTGAGAGGTATTAATGAGCAAATTAAGGAATTATTTTTTATATGCATCTAGCAGGTAAAATTATATCAGTGTACTGTATCTCTTCCCACAGAATAGGCTGGAAAATTATTCGGAATAATATACAAGCCCGATATTATTAAAAACATCTCCTAATAAATGTGGCAAGGTTTCTTGCAAAATGTTCCATATTCCTTGTCATCAAGATGTTCTTATAGAAAAAAAAACTTAGTTTTTATAAAGTCGCTGGTGATTCTTATAAACACTTTAAGTGAAAATCATCACTCGATTGCACTTGGAAATTGACAGATGTCAAACGTGTTTATTTTGAGTTTAAATAAATCATCTCGTGCAAAAAACCTTTTATCAGTTGAAGAAACAATTGATACCAAATCTGAACGTGGGTTTTCAGTTGTATGAAAAACAGTAAAATCATCAAGACGAGAATACTTTTCTTTAGCTAAAATATATAATATGCTTTGATACTTGAAAATGGTATCAAATTAAAATTACATCACGTGTCAATTCAAGTATACAACTTTAACATAAAATTAATGTTGTTGTTGTCGTGTGCCAGCTAGGCTGGAAATATGGGGTGCGCTGCTCCACTTTTTCAACTAAACCCTATTTTGGTGTGGAGTCCGACTTCCTCAGTACACACATGCCATAGGGACCCGTTTATAGGGTACGCAACCATTCACACCTCATTCATACAAGGAAAGGACAAAGACAGGATAGATAGGAAGAGAAAGTACATCCATGCCCGAACCGGGATTCGAACCCAGGACCTCCCTATCCGCAGTCAGACAAGCTAACCATAAAGATATGTTAAATTATCATATTAATCTTATACGGAGATGAAAACTACATTTACAACACATTCATACATACCATTTACAACATATTCATACACACAAAATACAAAGACAGGATAGATAGAGACAATACATCCAACCGGAACTGGGATTCGAACCCAGGACCTCCCTATGCGTAGTTAGGGACTCTGACCACTAGACAGGGCGGGCGGCAATATAAAATTAATAAAGAATACATTTTGAGACGAAATATTTTAATTGAAAAGATATTGATTTTTTTTCAGTTAACGAAAGCTCTATTAACCCAACTTTTTTCTGGTTTTTTTCTATTTTGAAGTTTATTTTTATAGAAACCAGTGCATTAAAGATTCACAGACATTAAAATAAATAATCAATAATATTATAAATAAAGCGTGTAATATAAAGTTCTTTGGTGAAAAAAATTTTTTTCCTTAGTTGAGTGCTTAATTCTTAATATTTTTATAGGACTTTGTTAAAAAACTTAGTTTGGGAAGGAAATATCAGTCAGAATGTTACCATTATTCATAAAACTAAATCAAAAGGTCGAGTTAGGGTTTATTTTTAGTTTTTATTCACATTGCAAAAGAGGAGACAAATGAAAACGTTAATGTAAAACGCCATTTCTCCATCAAACTTTCCATCCAATCTTCGGAATGCCAAAATGTTAGTGTGGCTTACAAGAGAACTGAAAATCTTACTCAGCTTTTCTCAACATTTCCACCCCTTTGGTGAAGAGTATTCGAGAAGTTGTTCTGCACGCTCTACTGCCTCTTCAGGATCGTTCATCAGTTAGCATCAAAATATTGGATAAGCATGAAATCTGGATAAGCGGAAATCTTAAAACCCCTGAGGGCCAATTTCAACGCAGTTCAGAGAAAGAGAATTATTACCCACAGGGAAATATTTGCTAACAGGTTTAGCATTTGAAGGAAAATTCGATATTTTAAGTAGGTTAGATTCATTTACAATTTTAGAAATTGCGTCAACCCTTTTCTGATATAATTATTATTTTTGATATTAAAAGAAATGTAATGGAGGTAAAGTTGAAATTTCGAGTTCATTATTATGATTAATTAGAATAATTATATTTTTATCCTATTTTATTATTAAAAAACTGATAAAAGTCAACATTGTTATTTTCGAAATTTAAGCAAAATAGTTTTAGGCAATTTGTCAAACTGACAGTCAAAAATTGATGCAATTATTTTTAACTGCTTTTTAGTTATTTTCAAAATAATAAGATATCGATAAGGAATTTCCCATACTTTGTTTCAACCGAAATTCCAAATTTTTTTAGAATTCACAGAGAAATAGTTAAGACAGGTTCCATACCTTCAAACAATTTTCAAAATTTAAATCAGTTCTATTTCATTTCAGACAAATTCATTTTTTGATTTTAAGTTTTAAGCAGTTTCAAAATTAAATATAAATTTTGCATTTAATTTTATATTTCCCGTCTAAGCAATTTTAAATGAATAATACATTTTTCTATTTCATAACTTGTTATTCTATCCAAATCTATCTTTATTTTTACATTCCTCAAATAAATCTTTTTATAATATATAATACAGCTGAAGTATTTGCTTTTATTGTATGTGTTTAAGACGAAAAAATATTTTATTCAACATTAAAATATAACTCTGTCTACAACCAAAGTGAATAATTCTTGATAGAAGTTTTAGCCAATATAAGATATAAAAAAGTATAATGTGTTAAGCAATTTGCGCATTTTTGTTCGTTTACAATACTGCATGCCACCCAACTTCTTAGTGGTCAGTGTGCCTGACTACGGATAAGACGATCCTGGGTTCGAATCCCGGTTCGGGCATGGTTGTAGTTTCTCTCTATCTATTCTGTCTTTGTCCCTTCCTTGTATGAATGGTTGCCTACCCTATAAACGGGTTCTTATAGCTTTTGTGTACTGGACTACACACCAAATATCGTTCAGTTGGAAAAGTGGAGCAGCGCACCCCATATTGCCAGCTGGCACACGACAACAACAATACTGCATAATTGAAAGAATTTTCTGACTTTTATTTTGCTGCTTTTATCAACAAAATTAAGAATAATATTTTCAAATGATGAAATTTTTCAAAAGAAATGTTATTAATACATTTTTGAGAATGCTTTGTAGACTGCATTCTATGTATATTTTATCATTTTCAATATTCGACATATAAAACAAACATATCATATTAAACGATGATTGTCAACAAAAATATTTAATTCAGGATTTATCAATTCATTAAGATGGAAGAGAAATCAATTAATTAAGATAGAAGAGAGATCAATTAATTAAGATTTCCTTATTTTAAGATATTTGCTATGTAAACTACAAAGTCTAAATATGAAGTAGAGAAAATACATTTTTTTAATATTATTTCTCTCATTTCTCTTTACTTTTCAAATTTATTACCTGTGAATTTCAGAAAACTCTCGCTGTAAAATAACGTCATATTTATTTTTCCTTCTATAGTAAGGAGAAAGTGTATGAAAATGTATTCCTGCACATATTTCTTGGCTTTTCACTGCTTCCATATTTCATATACACTAAATATATTTTAATAAGATGGTCTGAATAATTATCTTTAAATGATTACATGATATCGTAATAACATAACTCTATATATTTCTTGCCGCCCAACTTGTCTAGTGGTCAACGTGCCTGACTGCGGATAAGGAGGTCCTGGGTTCGAATCCCAGTTCGGGCATGGATGTACTTTCTCTCTCTATCTATCCTGTCTTTGTCCTTTCCTTGTATGAATGAGGTGTGAATAGTTGCCTACCCTATAAACGGGTCCCTATGGCATGTGTGTAGAGCAAAGTCGTACTTTCACCTTCATGGTGCTCTGATTAAAACGAAAGACGCTCCTATTTAACTTAAATTCGCGTAGCCAAAGACACAGCGAGCTTGGCTTGTCCAAGTGTCTATTAGTAACAACAACATATATTTCTTTCACAATCAAATAAAAATTTACCTTCAAAATTCTTAAACTCTAAATTCATATTATCTTTCGTGACTCACTGAATCAAGAAAAGAATCCTGAGTTCTTGAAAGCTTGTTTGTCCAATCTTTGATACATATTTTTATTATTCTAATTGTACCCTTGTATTTTTTCATATAATTAAACTATTATAGTATATATATATCTATATATATAAAAATTTCGTGTCACGATGTATGTTCCCGATAAACTCCGAAACTACTGAACGGATTTTGATAAAATTTTGTAACCATTTATAATATGATCCAACTTAAAAGATAGAATAGTTTTTATCTCTTAATTATTGATCTCAATATTTATTATATGACATTAGTGTTTATTTATTGGTTAGTTATGTAAGTTCCTAATAGATGGCGGTTTAGCATCTAAGTTGCACAGGTATTCGGCAGATGGCGACGTGTTTATTTTTCTAGATTATACCATCTTCGAGAAATTTAACGTGCGCGCGCAAGCGCGTGATTAATTATAGAATTTACATATATTTTCATGATGTATAATCATACTATAACAATTTTTCGTGAATCATTTTCATAATTATACTTTGTATTTTGTTATTATTGTGCAGTGTTCAGTTTGAATATTTTTAATATTATAAATAGTAAAATAAAATTTTATTTATTACTGTTTTTCTCTACTAATTTTCATACCACCTCGAAAACATGTAAGTATTTCTTGATAGCCTTTAATTTTTATTTTATAATTTGATAATTATAATTTTTTTAGCAGTACATGTTGATATAATTTATTTATTCAAATGATAAATTCTTTTAATTGTTCTTTATTTCAGTATAATGGCGCGGAAAAATTTTTTAGTTTTAATTATTTAAAATTGAAAAAATAATAGTTCGATGTCAATGTTATCTACCTCATTTATAACAATTTATTTTTAGATGTTTTTAATTTATATAATATATTTTATAAGTAAGTAACTGATTACAAACTATAATTTAATATAAGATAAATAAAATGTAAATTCAGAAAGTATTTGTTGATTTGTGCTTAATTTCAAAATTTCGATACTTTACCTATTACTTTTAAAATTTGGTGAAACGTTTTATTTTTAATCTCATATGAATGAACCTATTTTAAAATTTTTTAGAAAATATTTATTTGATTGTACCAAAGAGTTAGTAAAAAATTGATTCAATGTATTATAATTACTCAGCCACTGCAACGCGTGGCTGTGTCAGCTTTAGTATATATATATATATATATATATATATATATATATATATATATATATATATATATATATATATATATATATTTGCACTTTAATTATGTGTAAGTATAATATGAAAAGAAATAGAAGGATTATAAAAAATTCTTTCCTCACTCTTACAGTTATTTCATATAACACCAGTTAACGCTTAGAATAAAACATATTGTTAATATTATTATGTTAGTAATGAAAATGTATGTTTCTTTTAAACTTTTTTAATGCTAAGTTTGTGTAGATGTTATACTTCTAAGTGCAATAAAAATTAAATTTGCAATAAATAAAACATTAATTTGCTGAAAACACACTATAATCACTTTTACTGGCAAAATTGGTTTTACAAAAGATATAATTTTAATATTTAGTGGAGTTTACATAAAAAAAATTGTGAGAAATACTGCAAATAAGTTATAGAAAATTGTAAAGCGCAATTTATGACTTAATTTTATATTGTAAATGGAATGATTCGATGTACTTTTTTCAATCAACAAAAAACAAAAATATCATTTGTGATGACTTTCCTTTCCATTAATCATAATTGAATAAGCAATTAAAATTTTTTAAGACTAATTCTAAAGATTCTTGCTTATGAAACGCGTATTCATATTATTTTTGTTGTACCAGCACGTTTCCCTGTACCAAGCCCTGAGTTGGGCTGTACCAGTTAGATGGTGCAGTCTTCGTGATATTGAAGCAGGGACCAAGCAGAAGATCCCGAATATATGGCCCGCCAACCCCAGAGGTATCATTTCACTTGGAAGACATTGCGACCACTCCCAGTTTTAACGTGCCCCAGCTCCCATTACCGAACACGCCGAATATTCGGTCGGCCGGGATTCGAACTCACTACCTTCCGATGAGAACGATATCCTAGTCAACCAGGCGACCACGGCATTCGTATTCACATTGTGCCTAAATTCAACTATCGAGATATTAAACATTACTGAGAGTAATGCAGAAATTTGAAACTGTCAATTTACCAGTCATTTGATACCTGCAATTTTTATAAATTATTATTTTAAAAATATATAACAATCAATTGTGTTAATTTCTTAGATATCCTTTAACCTCTTGCCAGTGTCGCCCGAATTCAGTCTGGGCAATTACTGCGTGCAGTATTTGTGATGCCCGAACTGAGTTCGGGCAGAAGAAAAATTAACGTTTCTATTTTGTGATGTCCGAGCTGAGTTCGTTTCTACTTTAGGATACTTAATTCCCTATTTTCCTAATAAGTGACACAAGTGGTCTTAGTATTTTACCAATTCCAACTTTGGTTCTGAAGGTAGTCCATGACTACAACAACACTATGGGAGGTGATGTTAAAGTCGATCAACATCGTACAGACACCCCGGTTGTTAGAAAAGGAGGTAAAAAATATTACTAGAAAATATTTTTCCACCTCCTACACCAGCGTTATATAAATAACTCCTTTATTTTGCATACTTCAGCAGGAGGTGCGAAAAATATGAACTTCAGAAAATCAATTGTTGAACTAAATAAACCGAATGCTCAACTACCAGGACCAGGGCGTCCTAGTGAAAGCTTACTGCGCCTCACAGGTCGACACTTTCCAGAACACACCCCATCAATGGGGAAAAAATCTACTCCAACCAGGCAGTGTTTTATATGCTGTCGTAAAACCGATGAACAAGGGAAGAGAATAAGGCATGAGACAAGAGTTTATTGTAAACAGTGCAATATATAGGTTTTTGAGCAGTACCTTGTTTTGGGATATACCATACTGTAAAAAATTTGTAAAATTTATGTGTTGAAAATCATATTGTTGTGTTTTTATATTATACTAGTTTATACTAGTTATATTTAGCTTTAAAATTTCGTTTAATTTGCTCAATATGAATAACATGTATGTGTAAACAATATTTTATGTGTATGTAAAAATTCTAAATATAGTAGCTATTGTATTTAAAATTTTATTTCTGTAATAAAAAAAGCATTTTCTAACTCTCATAATAATATAAAGAATAAAATTAAACAGTCAAAAAAATGTTTCTATCTTTAGACCATTTTTCTGAAATGTATGTCACAGTTAAGGGGTTAAAAGAAATTATTTTCTGAAAGATTGTTGTTTCACTTTTTCTTAATAAAGCGTGTGAAATTTTTAAGAACTTTTAACTTTGTATTGTCATACATACATAACTGCATAAAAGCCCCAAAGAATGTGAAAAAAATTTTATCTGTGAAAAGAAGAGCTAAAAATCAGTGTATGCTCTGGTAATAAATATTTTTAGCTCCAATTTAAATTAAGTTAGTTTTTAATACACTGAAAGTAAGTTAAGCATATTCTCAAAAAAAAACTAAATAATTAAAATACAAATTTATAATGTATTACTCAGATATTATATTGTATAATATTTTTAAAGGTGAAAAATGCAAAATATTATGAAGCGTAATATACTACTGACTGTTAATGCTTTCATACTAATTTCCTTTTAACAGTATAATTTTTTAATTAAGAATTAATTTTATATAATGATTTTTCAGATCTTTAATAGTAATCAAAAGCATATATGAAATTATGAATGAATTGTTATATGTAGTTATGTTATGCTTTTAAATAAAGTAAAAAATAATTTAGATGAGCAGAAATTTATCATTATAATACCGCGACTACAAATTGGTTTAATTCTGCAATCATTTCATGCAGACATGCATAAATTGGCCGCCCAACTTGTCTACTGGTCAGTGTGCCTGACTGTGGTTAGGGAGGTCATAAGTTCGAATCCGGGTTCAGGCATGGACGTACTTTCTCTATCTATCTATCCTGTCTTTGCCCTTTCCTTGTATCAATGAGGTGTGAATGGTTGCCTATCCTATAAACGGGTCCCCATGGCATGTGTGTACTGAGGAAGTCGGACTCTACACCAAATATGGTTCAGTTAGAAAAGCAGTGCACCTCATATTGCCAGCCTAGTTAGTACACGACAACAACAATAAAATTAACTCGACCAGCTACAGCTTAAAGTAAACTCTGAAACACTACTTTTATGACCAAGATAGGAATCGAACCCAAAATCTTTTGAATAAAAATTGGAATACTAACCATAATGGCAACATCTAAATAAAAAATTTAGGATATATTTAGTAAAAATAATTGAAAAAGCTATATAGATATTTTACTAATAGTTTTTGTAATTTATAAAACTAATTAGTATTAGTTTTTATACTAATTATTATAATTTTTTAATTAATTTATACTAACAATTATATAATTTATATTTTATTAAATTTATTACTAATTATTATAATTTTTAGTAACTAATTTCACTAAAAATTTCATTGATCATAAATATTCTGAATGACTTTCGCTTACTGCGAAAACTATGAATATTAGAATGAAAATGCTTAGGAAAAGTATTAAATATAAATTTATTTTTAAACATATAAGATGTCGTATTTCTAATAATATAAAGAAATTTCGTGCCCAACTAACTTATAAATATTCATAGAGATTATGTTTTATTCATGTTTCTCTCACTGTAGCCTAACTAAAGAAAGAAACATTTCCCTTTATAATGACAGATATTTTTACATAAAACGAAAAAGCATGAACGTCCTTAAAGATATTAAAATAGGATAAAAAAAAGCAATTAGTGCAGAATTACGAAAGAAAAATTATTTTTCTATTATCATTATCTCAAAAGTTAGGTATGTTTCTCAAAATTATGTTTTTTTAATAAAAATATAATGTAATTATTTATATGCTGGAAGTAACTTTCAACATTACGAAAATTCAAAAACTGAAGGGTTTCTGTGTATCACTACAATGTGTTGCAGATATTTCTCGAAAAAAATTATTTATATAATAATGGAGAAATATTTATAAAATAAATTTTAATTACTTTTTTCCCCAAATTCTGAGATTTGTTCACTTTTCCTACAAAAATATTTTTAAAAAAGAATAAATCATTTCTCAACATAATATTTCAATTTTAATTTTCTTGATTTTTTCCAATTGACTAGAATAAAACTTATCTTCAAATTTTGCATTTACATTCGACTAAGGTTGCAAATTTATTTAATAGAAATAAAACAAATAAAATGTTTAAATATCTGAATTATTTAAGAAAAAAAACTCATTTTGAAATAAAATTAATTATTTTGGGATAAAATCTGAAAACAATTCATGTTACTACGCATTTGATGACTAATACTATTTATTCAAACTTTTCTATAGTTACCACAAAATTAGTAATATGTGAATTTAAATATTTTTTCTTGAACACTTATATATAATGAAAGAGCCCCAGTAACTACACATTTGGTTGTCGTGTGCCAGCCAGGTTGGCATTATGGGGCGCGCTGCTCCACTTTCCCAATTGAATCATATTTTGGTGTGGATTCCGAATTCTTCAGTACACACACATGCCACAGGGACCTCATTTATAGATTAGACAACCATTCATACAAAGAAAGGACAAATAAAGGATTGATAAAGAGGGAAAGTACATCCATGCCGGAACCGGGATTCGAACCTATGACCTCCCTATCTGCAGTCAGGCACGCTGACCACCAGACAAGTTGGGCGGCAGCAACAACACATGACTTGTGTGTGTGTGTGTGTGTGTGTGTGTGTGTGTGTGTGTGTGTGTGTGTGTGTGTGTGTGTGTGTGTGTGTGTGTGTGTGTGTGTGTGTGTGTGTGTGTGTGTGTGTGTGTGTGTGTGTGTGTGTGTGTGTGTGTGTGTGTGAAGATAGGGAAGGAGATTAACTCAAGATTTTTTAATTTATCTGTCATTAATTTATTATCTAGGAATTTATAATAAAAGTAATCAAAATGAAATACAAGCAAATTCAATTTATATTTCATTTCGTGAGTTATTGGAAGATATAATAATTATTTCTCTTGAACATTTTGGCACTAACTTATGATGATAATTTAATGCGTATTTTAGCATTTAATAAATAATATGCATATATGCCGATCTTGGGCTGAGTGGTCAGCGTTCCTGACTCCTGGGCTGTGGGTCCCGGGTCCGAATCACGGTTCCGACATGTCTGTTACTTTCTTTCTATGTTCTCTTTGTGCTTCTCTGTCCTTTCTTCTGTGATGATGTATAAATGTGGCCCACCCTATAAACGTGTTTGTGATGATATGGTACGGCTAACGCTACTCGCCTCCGTGACTTGGTTCACAGGTCCCCGCTGGGTAACGACAAATGAGTAGCAGTTTCTGGCCTTGTTAAGCCATAGGATTCGTCACCCAAGTGCCAACCGTTAGAAAATTTTATATATATATATATATATATATATATATATATATATATATATATATATATATATATATATATATATATATATATATATATATATATGTGTGTGTGTGTGTATATATATATATATATATAAGGGTTCCAAAATATCACAAAAGGAAATATAATGAAAATTAATCTTTTATTTTGAATATTATTTTTACTATACATCTAGAGAGAGAGTATGTTAATTAAAGATAAGGTAAAATCTTGAGTTAATCTCTTTTGGAAGCACTCCTGCGTGCTTAATAATAATAATGCACTAGCTTTGCTGTAGTTTAGATTTTACATTCCATTTTGAAGAAGAATAAAATAATCACTTTAAATCGTACACTTAGAAAGAGCTTCGATTGAAATTTCTTAGAATGAAATCTCACAGGATTTACTTTAATCACTTTTGGTCAGGCTCCAACACACTCAGTTGTAATTCTTTCTCGCTGTAAAACAAAAGACGTTTGCGCTGAAAATTTTTCGGACTCTTACGTAATATTTTTCCTTTGAAGTATAATTATTTGTTTAGTTTGCATGTAAATGATATTTAATTTTTCCTTTGTGCGACTTTATTTAAATTTTTTTTCAAATTTTTTGAAGCCGAATTCTATTAAATTTATCGTAATTTCAATTTATTATTTTCTTTTGACTAGGGATTGAAGAGTGAAAAATATGCACACAGGATTTTTCGAATCTCTTATTCAGTGTAATATAAAAATATAACATAAACATCATAACAATGAATTTCTGTCATCATTTTTTGAATAAAATTTACTTTATTGGTATAAGCATAGTTATTTCTTATAGTTTAGAATGTTTATTTAAAAGAACTCTATCTTTACCATTAATAGCGGTGGTAGAATTAAACACAGGAAAATAAATTTTTCTGTCAATATAAATTTAAATAACTGTAAAGTTTATTACAACGCATGGATATTGAAAATGTTTCCGAGTGTAATTTAATAGTTTTTCCTTAGAACCGGAAAAAAGCCGTAACAGTAAATATTCAATATATTTTCATAAAATATTATGAGAACCGGAAGTAGAAGAATCTGAAGAAACATTATCATAAATACGATAAAGAATATTATTTGAAGAGAGTATCATACTGAAAGGGAAAAACGTTACCATAAAACATTTTCAAGTTTTATATCATTTCAACTTTAACCACAATTAAATGTTAGCAAAGGCTATTGAAAATCTTTTTTTAACTTCGTCAGAATTTTTTTTAATTTTTTTTAGTGAGATATGTATCTTGAAAGTGTCAAAAATACTGAAATGGGTAAACATATTGTTGAATTTTTAGGAAATATCTTAAGATTTTTTTTTTCAATGTGTGAATTTATTCTCTCCGAGATAAACATATCATTAAATCCTATTTTTGTAACTACTCACTGAAAAGTTGATATTAAGCCTATTTTGAAGAAAAATTTTATTAATTATAAATTGTAATTTCTATTGTCTTATGTAGTTTATAACATATTGGAAATGAATAAAAAATTTTACTCATCTACAAGTCCAAAGTTCAAATAAAAATAATTGTTAATGAATGCAAAATTGAATTAAGCCCAATTTGAGGATAAAACGTGCATATTTCTACATCTAATCTATTTTTCTAAGAATTTTTTTCCCATTATAAATAAGATAAATTATTGAACTGAAATTTGAGATAACTCTCAAGGTTTTTGACAAATATTTTATTCTGAAAAACATATGTATTGCTCTGAAATTTAACAAAGTCTAAATTTTTACCCTCTGAAAGAGAGTGGTTCATCACTTCAGTGGGTCGATAAACTGAGTACCAAGCATGCTTGGGAACCAAAGGCTGACCACTTAACAGAGTCATATACGCACCCCAGGGCTTTCAGTCAGAAAAACAGTTATTTGCACTGTAGGCCTTGGCCCACATGGGCTGTCGTGCCACAGAGTTTAGTTTAAAAAGAAAGAAGTTAGCAATAAAATAGGTAGTACAGATGATATTAGCCGCCCAACTTGTCTAGTGGTCACTGTGCCTGACTGCGGATAAGGAGGTCCTGGGTTCGAATCTCGGTTCGGGCATGGATGTACTTTCTCTCTCTTTCTATCCGGCCAAAAGCCTTAAAATCCTATCCAAAAATCCGGTTTTCTATCCAGTCATTATTTGCTCAATAAACTAAAATCAACCGTATATTACTTGAAATTTTACTAACACTATTATCCCTTACTTACATAAATTTAAAAGTATTTTCTATTATTAAATAAAACTCTGAGATCAATAAGAGAACAAATTCTAAAGTGAAAAAACTTTAAAATATAGATAGTTCCAGATTCAGTTATTTATATCATCATATACACACAAATTTTATATAAATATATAAGTTTGAAAAATTTAAACATTTAATTCTTATTCAAAAATGTATGATATTTCATTGGGTAATGGAAACATTTTATTCAATTCTAGTCAGAAAACGAAAATTTAAAATTGTATATAAATAAATTTATATCTTGCATATAATTAAAAACGTTAATTTGTTAGTATACGTTGTTGTACGACGTAATTATAATTCGTTCTTTGAATATTGCAATTATTAAATTATCTTATTATGTAAATATTTGTGTGTGTGCGTGCATGAAAAATTCCAGATATTTTGTAGAATAAATGTGAAATGGAGTGATCATTATACATATTCCACAACCATTGTATGTTAAACATAAGGATTGTTTATAATGACAAAAAATGCTATTTAAATAAATTATGAAAATAGGTTTTGGTAAGTCTCTTTCCTGAAAGACACTCATTTTACAAAGATATAAAAAATACATACAAAAAATAACGAAACTTTGCTCATAGTAAATTTTCGTTTACGAAGTAAAAATTTTACAATACAAAATTATGCTTTTCTAAAGATGAAATTAAAAAGTGTACAGAGAAAGGAAATAATTTCTTGATTGTATAAATTCCAGAATTATAAGCATAGAATATGAAACAGATATTGTAATTATTCAATAATGGTTTACCTCACAAATCTCTGATTTCTCAATATAATCTTTATACGACACTTTTTCCGAATTTTCAAGCAAGGGACTATTTTCAATAGACATTTGCGTGGATTATGAATAAGAATTTATTCTTCAGCATTCTATAACTTTTATATTTAGGAAGCAAAATTCACAGTGTGAAAAAGTAACATTTTTAAATAAATCAGTAATGCAGTAATTATTCAGGGTGTCTTTAAAAAATAGATTCCTCAGTGGTACGAATGTAATTTATATTCACATCTATTATTATTGAAGAGTAAGAAACAAAAAATTAGAATTTAAAAAAGGCTTTTTTTATTATTGCTGAAAACTATTTTTCTTCTTTAAATAGATGAATATTTACAAAGTAACTTGCATAAGTAAGTAATTAAAAATAAAATGTTTGTATGTGTGTGGGTTAAGAGTTTTACAAATAATTCTTTTAATTATGATCATTACTTTAAATTCAAAAATAAGAAAAACTAGTGCACCTAAATACCACAGTTCGTACATAAATTTTCAGCAATTCTACAGGGACTGTATTAAAGCATCATTAAAAATGATTATTGTCATTAAAAAACACGTTGGTGCCATGTTTTGAATTTTGCTGCAAACTTATTCACAAACCAAAATGTTTAGTCCTGAAAGGGTGTGGTCAAGTTATCAAAGAACATAAATAGAATATTTTTCACTTTATCACAGGTTAAAAACCACATTTGTTTGGTTAAGTACCAATCATCAAACCAATAATTCTGAAATTTTCAGTCATGTTACCTAAAATAAGAGCTATAATCAATTTTTGCAATCAATATACTAATACTTTCAAGTTTAATTTTTTTACTTAATCGTATAAACACAGTTTTAACAATAACCCATTAACCACCACTAGGTAGACATAAAAGTTAAAATATCAATTTATAAAGTTTTATTTTATTTTATTGCTTCATTGTATAAATGTTAAAAAAGAAATTGTATATATATATATATATATATATATATAAATATATATATTTTATATATATATATATATATTTTATATATATATATATATATATATATATATATATATATATATATATATATATATATATATATATATATATATATATATATATATATATATATATATATATATATATATATATATATATATATATATATATATATATATATATATATATATATATATTTATATTTATATTTATATTTATATATAT